>NQII01000966.1:193937-243001 GCA_002778355.1 Clitarchus hookeri | reverse complement strand
TATATATATATATATCAGTTGCTAGGTTGCGACTTTACATTATTGACGTTGCATTGTTGACTAAGGCACTTCCTGACGCGAAAGCATGGTGAAAATGAGCTGTTTGCAGATTTTAGTACCTTTACAGGTAATACAGATAAAAAAGAAAGACGTACAAACACTCGTGGGAACAAAAGGAAGGTTTAAAAATAAAAACAGAATGAAAATCGGTTGATTTTTTTGAAGTTACAAGCGTCCGAACAAACGGACACAAGGTTTTTATATATATAGATTTGTGGATTCACCTGCTATAGTTCATTCACGGTCACTTGAAACTTTTCTGAAGCCCTGCTACTGTTCCACTTCCAGGATACTCCTCCTCCTCATGCAAACAGAACCTAACATAGTCTAGAAAATTACACCAAAGGGACAACACCTGGGAAACCCGTCTACCAGCGGCATCGTCCAGGCAAGATTCCCACATGCAGAAATCCGGGGGCGACGCCGCCGGGAATTGAACCAGATTCGCCTTGACGGAAGGTGAGCAGGCTAATCGCTCAGCCACCGCGGCCCCAAGTTGCACAGAGAAGCAGGAACGAGGAAGGAATCACCCATGTCATGCAGTCAGCCACCGTCCCAGCTTTTGCCTCGGAGTGATTTCGGGAAAATATGGAAAACCGAAATCGGAATGGCCGGACCGGGATTCGAACCCAGGTGGTCCCGAATGGGAGTCCGAAGATTATCCACTACGCTACCTCATTTGGTTAATCTGGATCGTAACCTCGATATCTTTCATCCAAAAATTGTATTTGTATTGCAATTTATTTTTGATTTTCTTATTAATTTAACCCATGTACTACAGTACCANTTCATCCAAAAATTGTATTTGTATTGCAATTTATTTTTGATTTTCTTATTAATTTAACCCATGTACTACAGTACCAGCATTTTCAGATCGTTGTGTAAGATTCATTAATACTATCTGCGTCAAGTACAGCATTTTATTTCTACGAAATTGTGTTGAAATTTAAATACAAAAATTTTAATTATCTCNACTATCTGCGTCAAGTACAGCATTTTATTTCTACGAAATTGTGTTGAAATTTAAATACAAAAATTTTAATTATCTCTATCGAGTCGGTATCAAAATCTCATATTTAGGCCTATGCATTACTCATTCTTAAAAGTTCCACATCCAAATGAGTTATTAATACAATTTTTTGTTAAATGGTAACTTTTATTTATGTACATGTATCTTAATTCGACCGATAAACTTCGGCTGCACGTTAATCATGTCAAAATAAGTTGAAATTATATATACGACCGATGGTCTAAAGTGAATACTAATGGTGGTACACATATATTTGAAGTTGGACCTGGAACACCTGTTTATTGTAAACATCGCAGATAATATTTAAGATGGAACACAGGCTGTCTAGATAATGGTTAACTGAACAAAGATCTTCAAACACCACTTCACCTGTCGCTGTAATCAAGTTATTTCATGCAAATAATCACGGCTACTACACCTATTTCAGACTAACCTCCATGCCGCGGCATCATTTTTGGTATTTAAAGGATGGATTATTAATCCCCATGCCACAATTAACAAATACGTCCCCTTTTGTAAATACCTTCAGCCTCGCCATTTTCGAGTAATTCGTATTTTAGTAAAAAAAATAACATTTACCAATACCTGGCAGATGGGGCACGCACAATACCCAATATCACACTGTTTCGGCTGTTAAAGAGAGGGGATTCCAGAGAAGGTACACTGGCGAGACAAAAAAACTGGTATAGGCGTGCGTATGCAAATAACAGAGGTATGGAACTAATCAGAGTAACGCGATGCGGTCGGCAGCTAGATCGGTTACTGCTGCTACAATGGCAGGTTATCAAGATTTAAGTGAGTTTGAACGTGGTGTTATAGTCGGCGCACGAGAGATGGGACATAGCATCTCCGAGGTAGCGATAACATTTGGATGTTCGCGTACGACCATTTCACGAGTGTACCGTGAATATCGGGAATCCGGTAAAACATAAAATCTTCAACATCGCTGCGGCCGGAAAAAAAATCGTGAAAGAACGGGACAAACGACGACTGACGAGAATCATTAAACGTGACAGACGTGCAACCCTTTCTCAAATTGGCGCAGATTGGATTTGTGGACTGCCTTGCAGGATTCATGGTGTGAATTGCCTCCTTCATACCTTCAGACATTAGTCGCGTCCATGCCACGTCGTCTTGCGGCACTTCTGCGTGCTCGCGGGGGCCCTACACNCATACCTTCAGACATTAGTCGCGTCCATGCCACGTCGTCTTGCGGCACTTCTGCGTGCTCGCGGGGGCCCTACACGGTATTAGGCAGGTGGACCAGTTTTTTTGGCTCTTCAATATATTTCACTTTATGGGCGTAGTTTACTACATTGCCAGGTTATGGCTGTATTTGTGGTAACAGTGCTTACTAATAAACACCTATAAAAACCTTATATATCCTAGTTTTTTGTACGACATTGCAACGGATAAAATTATAAATATAACTAGTATTTACTGTCCCAATATTATATGGCACTTCTCTGAATATTGTGATATCAATATAGTGTTGTAGAGTTCTCTGTAAACTGTAGGAGGATGTATAACAAGTTCTTCGTTTCTCACTGAGATANAAACTGTAGGAGGATGTATAACAAGTTCTTCGTTTCTCACTGAGATATCCTTTTAATAAATTTTGGAGAGGCTAACTTTAGAACCTTATACATTTACCTTGGTAAGTTTAATACACTGTAATTCTTCTCAAGTTAACTTGATAATGGTAATACCAGAATTCTTCGAAGCAATTGGTTTCGGATTCGGGTTAGGCGATGGTGAGTTCTAATAACTCCAATACAAAAAAAATACGATGTGAAGTTTAGAACTAACTTTAGGGTCCTTTTAATGTCAGTGCTACGAAAATTTCATGATTGTACATTCTTAAAGATTTATTGAGAAGTATTACTGCATATTCTCTTGATTTAATATCGGAATGTAGCAATTTGCTCCAACTATTAGTGAAGCTATAGGCAGCCCGTCACGGTATTGATGCAATTTATTAGTTTGCTCGTAGCTGGACATGTATACACTTCGATACGGTACATATTAAAATTCGCAGAATACCTAATTGCTAGTGTGAAGTTTGTTATATGTAAGTCTTATTTATACATCCTAGTTTTAGCCATTTAATCGTTTACTGAGTTTATTCGTTCTCCCGTGGAATCAATAAATGCATATCTTCACTTGTTCCGTACGCGAAACTTTTTCGCCCGGTTTAAGGCAGCTTTGTAAGTGCTTTCCAAATAAACAGAGTTGACTCGAACTTTAAGTATGCAGTTACTCACTAATAGCCGTCTTTTATATCTTTCACGCTGGTTTCTTATGAGGTTACAATCTTACACATACATCATATTATAACTGCAATTTTTTTTCGCGTAGTTTCAAAAATATGCCGGAACTCTTAACATTGCTTGTAATTATCCGCTAAGCCCATCCTATAATTCAGCGATATAATTTTTACGAGTAGTATCGTTAGTCAGGCCCATCTCCGAAGTAAAGATCTAAGCAGTTAAATATTCGCGTTTTGTGACAATATCAAAGTCAAGANTTTTATATCTTTCACGCTAGTTTCTTATGAGGTTACAATCTTACACATACATCATATTATAACTGCAATTTTTTTTTCGCGTAGTTTCAAAAATACGATTTTTACGAGTAGTATCATTAGTCAGGCCCATCTCCGAAGTAAAGATCTAAGCAGTTAAATATTCGCGTTTTGTGACAATATCAAAGTCAAGATGGAAAAAAAAAGGGGGGGCAATGTGGCTGAGTGGTTAGACTGCTCGACTCTCACCAAGGCGAACCGGATTCAATCTCCGGCCAGTTCACTCCGGATTTTCGCAAGTGGGAATCGTGCCGGACGATGCCACTTGTCGACGGGTTTTCTCAGGGATCTCCCGTTTACCCAGCCCCCTCATTTCGGCATTGCTCCATACTCACCTCACGTCACCTTCATCAGCTCTCTAGACCTCTATGTTAAGAGCCGCTCAAATCTCTTCACCCACACTTCACTCAAAGTCATGCTGCACTGAGAAAAAAGTTTGACCCACTCAACAAAATATTTGATTGCATAGGGCCGAAAATATATTTAGTTGTCAAAACATAATATTTTGTTTGAGCAAACAAAACTGTGAAAGCAACAAAATTAATTTTCTTCATCTAACAAAATACATGCTTAAATAAACAAATATTCTGTGTTNCAAAACTGTGAAAGCAACAAAATTAATTTTCTTCATCTAACAAAATACATGCTTAAATAAACAAATATTCTGTGTTGGGCCAAAAAACTTATATTGTAAACAAAATGTTTAGTTAAATCAACACTATATATTTGTTTAGCTACTCATTTGATTACCTTTGTTTGAAAAATACAGCTCGAGAGATTGTTTTTTAATTTTTGTGACAATTAGCATTTAAACAGTGATTATTGCTGCACTTATTTATGCTTTATCTTCTAATATATAAAATTCTCCCGTCACAGTGTTAGTCACTGAACTCCTCCGAAACGGCTGGACCGATTTTTATGAAATTTTTTATGTATACTCGGTAGGTCTGAGAATAGATTTATATCTATTTTTTACACCCCTAAGTAATAAGGGTGGCCACCCCCAAACAATTTTTTTTTATTGTTTGAACAAAATTTTTATTTTTTATTTTTTTATGATGTGGCATCAAAAAATACATACCCTCCTAAATTTTCACCCTTCTACCACCAACCCTTATTTTTTTATAGCGATATTAGTAATTTAATAAATTTTACCCTAGGTCGATAACTGATCAATTATCATCGATCATTTATCGATCTAGGTTACAATTTATTCCCACCAGGTGTCTCCCAGTGAAACAGCACGGAGTAGCCGGTCTCCACTTTCTCTCACACAATAACCTTTCTCTTATTCATTTGTGCTCAGATCGTAGTAGTGACGTGTTTACAATTATATTTTCAATAATTAAGTGTACTTCTTAATTAACTTTATTATTGATCGCAAAGCTGTAATTGTTTGTATTTCCATTTTATAAATATTTATTAAATTATGTAATTTTATATTCCGTCATCGTCCACATAGTTCCATGCCTCTTCCACTAATATACCACATCCTCACACACTTACAATAAGTTATAGTTATTTTTTCTAATACTATAATCACTAGAAATACTTTTTATGGCAAAACAACGTTTGCCGGGTCAGCTAGTGTATATATATATATATATATATATATATATATGTATATAAGGCAGCAAACAAGTCACCTCATATCTAAGACGCTACGTTCAGTGTTTAACTTCATATATAATATTTGTTTTGTCATTTTTCTGTATTTTAAAGTTAATGAAGTAAACTAGAAATTTTCTCTGAGATCGTAAAATAAAATGAACCAAGAAACACTTTGGAAACCTGTACGGTTATATCTGAAGACAGAAATTGGCTTCAAAATTCATAAAACTATGAATTAAATTATACATTTAACATTTTGCGGTACAATTCAAATGAATAGCTACAAAATTATCAAAAATAATACGTATTGAGTCGTTATTACACTTCAAGAAAAATGCACGAGTAAAAAATACCTATTTCGGGGAAAATGAAGTTCATATTTAAATTTAGATATTAATCTAATTTCAAAGACTCCGAGAGCTTTTCTGTCTAGAAAACGTTCTGTTTGTGTTCTGCATGTGGTTTTCTTAATTTGTGGTTTCAGCAAACAAAATTCTTCCTAAGACTTGGTTGTCTTTAATTTTCTGATGAAAGGTAAACTTTTCTAAGTAGGTCGGAAATTATTTCAAACGTTTTCTCGCGTTACTGTTACTGTGACCTCTAAACGTTCATTCAAGGAAATGCGTGAAACAGAACCTGTAAATATGTTATTAAAGTTTAACCTCCTTCAGGGCATGTCAGTGATGTATTTACGAGGTTATTTACTTACACATTATTTATGTGCGTTATTCGTTTATTGATTTTATAGAATTAATAACAGGTAACATAAAACATATGAGCATAATTGCAAATAAGGTTATATAAATATTTATAAAATGTGGGAAATGGGCAAAAACCACTAGCATAATACTATTCTTACATTGTTTTTTTTATAATTTATATTTGAATATGTACCACCATACAAACTTGTTAACATAATATTAGAGTGTGGAATTGGGATTAATATTTTAGATATTGATCAAAACCTTTTTGGACATAACTTACTTTTCAGGAAATTGTTGGATATAACTTGTTTTGAAGAGAACAATAACATAGAATGTAACTTATTTTGGAATCAAAACGGATGAACCCATATTGCATGATTAAACAATTACAGAATATAGTAAACAACATAATTAAAGAAGCAGTTAATGTCTAATTTCGTATTTGCGGGATGAGTTATGCATTAAAATGAAATAAAAGTGTACAAACTTCCGTCACACGCCAATCACCAAAGCATTCAATGAATAATGTTTACAATGAAATACCACAGCTTATGCACATCAAATCAGTTGCTCATTTTAATCTACAAACTAACCATAGAGATTATAGAAGTCAGATAATGCGCAAACGCCTAAAGCGTTCTCTCTCTCTCTCTCTGTAACACAAACAAAGCAATATAGGATGCAAATTTTATTGCAGCGAACATATTTTAGGATACAACTCGATCTGCTACAAACAACGTTACGTTTTGTTTCGTTACTGTAAAGATGTAACTTATTTTACATCAAACGTAACTGCACAGGTTGTATGTGTTTTAAACTGTACGTAGAAATGACAACCCCAATATTTCACAAAGGTGAATATAACTTTATTTGCAATCATGCTCTTCGTTTTTCACAGGCAGGATATCTTAATCATTTATACATTAATGAGCATAAATTAGTTGTTACGTTGAATTGCTGTTTTGGCGTAAGTAACATTAAAATAATGCTGAGGACTATGTATTTCAAAAATAACGATTATTTCACAACCTTTTCCGCTTGTGCCATGTTTCGAATGATTGAGTTACATTATACTCTTTTACCTCCTTCACTAAATAATTCGAAAAACATTGAAAAATTGGTGATAGTACAGAGCATAAATGCAGAAATATCCTCGGTTTTTATGGAACCTAAATAAATGGATGTTTTAGGATGAAATCAACATTAATGTGTAAGATCTTATCGTTCGTGCTTGAATAGCTTAAATGACAGGATACAGTTTTAAAAGTCAAAACTTACCTATAAAATACTGCATCAGCGATCACCGTAGGATGAATTTTGTAAAGCAAAGTAGCCAAAATAGGTAAAAACCCATTTACGTGCTTGTTAAACGGTTTAAATTTTCATACTGACTGTTTACTGGCGTTTTTGAAGTCTATTACTTATTTAAATGTTTATGATTCTTTGTTTCGTTATTTAGGATGACTTTCATATCCTTTTCACCTTACCTGTTACAGATTCTTCTTATGATGGATATTATGGCGTTGCATACTGTACTACCGTCTAAGTATTTCGTAGCATCCGCTTGTTCATTTTTAAGTCCGAGAATGACTTTGCAACTGGATTTCTCCGTTCAAGTTTTTCGTTTTGCCTTCTCTTCTTTAATAAACGTAATAGCACAAAGACAGTTACTTTCATGACACTTCTAAATGTCCTACCAATATCTGTATAGGCGTGTTTCTATTTTAACTTCTGTTTGATCTGTCCCCCTCCACCACACTTTTCTCTCTCTCCTCTCTCCTCTCTCCCTCTCTCTCTCTCTCTCTCCGTTAAATAACGCCTCATTTAAGCGCCGGTCCAGTTCATTTACAAAATATTAGATGGATATATACCCGTCTTCTTCTCAAAGTTTGCCTACCTGTTAACACAAGAACTGTCAAAATCACAACAATCAATGACGTGCCATTTATGGCTTGTTGTACTACAGACACGCTAATTTTGCACACATATGTATATACGTATATTGTACGGAACTGAAGTAAAATATATTCGTGGTTTTTTCACGCTTTTTGAATCAGACATTTGAAAAATAACCCAAAGTAAAGCGTGTTTGCTTGTTTCCTCAATAAGTCATGTATAAAAAGCATTTTATACTTCAGTTATAAAGAAATAATATTATTTTTGGCTGAACTGAACATTTATTTATAGGTTATGTCTGTAAGTTATAATTTTTAGTTTATAATTAACAGCAATAAAAACAAAAATGGAAAGAGTATTATGGTAATGCCTGATAAGGAATAGTTCTCATGCAAAATAATATTGTACTCAATGCGCACAAATGCGGTGCGTTAGGAGTAATTATCTAGTCTCAGATGAGCTTTGTTTGCATGAGGAGGAGAGGAATAGGCTAAAAGCGAGACCTTAGCAGGGCTTCAGGAAATATGGAATTAACCTCAAATTGACAATAAACGTTGTCCAGAACATAAGTGCCCAAGCTCCAGACACAGTTTCTTTGCGCCGACAGTAACACAAAAGCCCTGTACACTTATAACTCGAAACTTCTTTTATATCAAATAATTCGTGTTCAAAGCTGCGATGTACACTGAAGAGCCAAAAAAACTGGTACACCTGCCTAATATCGTGTAGGGCCCCCGCGAACACGCAGAAGTGCCGCAAGACGACGTGGCATGAACTCCACTAATGTGTGAAGGTATGCAGGAGGCATTGAAATCTGCGCCAATTTGAGAAAGGGTTGCACGTCTGTCACGTTCAATAATTCCGGTCATTCGTCATTTGTCCCGTTCGTTCACGATCTTTTTCAGGCCACAGCGATGTCGAAGATGTGATGTTTTATTAGATTCCCGATATTCCCGTTACATTCGTGAAATTGTCTCACGCGAAAATCAATTGTATCGCTACCTCGGAGATGCTATGTCCCATTTATCGTGCGCCGACTATAACAACACGTTCAAACTCACTTCAATCTTGACAACCTGCCATTGTAGCAGCAGTAACCGANACTTCAAGAAAAATGCACGAGTAAAAAATACCTATTTCGGGGAAAATGAAGTTCATATTTAAATTTAGATATTAATGTAATTTCAAAGACTCCGAGAGCTTTTCTGTCTAGAAAACGTTCTGTTTGTGTTGTGCATGTGGTTTTCTTAATTTTNAACGTTCTGTTTGTGTTGTGCATGTGGTTTTCTTAATTTTTGGTTTCAGCAAACAAAATTCTTCCTAAGACTTGGTTGTCTTTAATTTTCTGATGAAAGGTAAACTTTTCTAAGTAGGTCGGAAATTATTTCAAACGTTTTCTCGCGTTACTGTTACTGTGACCTCTAAACGTTCATTCAAGGAAATGCGTGAAACAGAACCGGTAAATATGTTATTAAAGTTTAACCTCCTTCAGGGCATGTCAGTGATGTATTTACGAGGTTATTTACTTACACATATTTTCTGTGCGTTATTCGTTTATTGCTTTTATAGAATTAATAACAGGTAACATAAAACATATGAGCATAATTGCAAATAAGGTTATATCAATATTTATAAAATGTGGGAAATGGGCAAAAACCACTAGCATAATACTATTCTTACATTGTTTTTTTTATAATTTATATTTGAATATGTACCACCATACAAACTTGTTAACATAATATTAGAGTGTGGAATTGGGATTAATATTTTAGATATTGATTAAAACCTTTTTGGACATAACTTACTTTTCAGGAAATTGTTGGATATAACTTGTTTTGAAGAGAACAATAACATAGAATGTAACTTATTTTGGAATCAAAACGGATGAACCCAATTTTGCATGATTAAACAATTACAGAATATAGTAAACAACATAATTAAAGAAGCAGTTAATGTCTCATTTCGTATTTGCGGGATGAGTTATGCATTAAAATGAAATAAAAGTGTACAAACTTCCGTCACACGCCAATCACCAAAGCATTCAATGAATAATGTTTACAATGAAATACCACAGCTTATGCACATCAAATCAGTTGCTCATTTTAATCTACAAACTAACCATAGAGATTATAGAAGTCAGATAATGCGCAAACGCCTAAAGCGCTCTCTCTCTCTCTCTGTAACACAAACAAAGCAATATAGGATGCAAATTTTATTGCAGCGAACAGATTTTAGGATACAACTCGATCTGCTACAAACAACGTTACGTTTTGTTTCGTTACTGTAAAAATGTAACTTATTTTACATCAAACCTAACTGCACAGGTTGTATGTGTTTTAAACTGTACGTAGAAATGACAACCCCAATATTTCACAAAGGTGAATATAACTTTATTTGCAATCATGCTCTTCGTTTTCCACAGGCAGGATATCTTAATCATGTATACATTAATGAGCATAAATTAGTTGTTACGTTGAATTTCTGTTTTGGCGTAAGTAACATTAAAATAATGCTGAGGACTATGTATTTCAAAAATAACGATTATTTCACTACCATTTCCGCTTGTGCCATGCTTCGAATGATTAAGTTACATTATACTCTTTTACCTCCTCCACTAAATAATTCGAAAAACATTGAAAATTGGTGATAGTACAGAGCATAAATGCAGAAATATCCTCGGTTTTTATGGAACCTAAATAAATGGATGTTTTAGGATGAAATCAACATTAATGTGTAAGATCTTATCGTTCGTGCTTGAATAGCTTAAATGACAGGATACAGTTTTAAAAGTCAAAACTTACCTATAAAATACTGCATCAGCGATCACCGTAGGATGAATTTTGTAAAGCAAAGTAGCCAAAATAGGTAAAAACCCATTTACGTGCTTGTTAAACGGTTTAAATTTTCATACTGACTGTTTACTGGCGTTTTTGAAGTCTATTACTTATTTAAATGTTTATGATTCTTTGTTTCGTTATTTAGGATGACTTTCATATCCTTTTCACCTTACCTTATACAGATTCTTCTTATGATGGATATTATGGCGTTGCATACTGTACTACCGTCTAAGTATTTCGTAGCATCCGCTTGTTCATTTTTAAGTCCGAGAATAATTTTGCAACTGGATTTCTCCGTTCATGTTTTCCGTTTTGCCTTCTCTTCTTTAATAAACGCAATAGCACAAAGACAGTTACTTTCATGACACTTCTAAATGTCCTACCAATATCTGTATAGGCGTGTTTCTATTTTAACTTCTGTTTGATCTGTCCCCCTCCACCACACTTTTCTCTCTCTCCTCTCTCCTCTCTCCCTCTCTCTCTCTCTCTCTCCGTTAAATAACGCCTCATTTAAGCGCCGGTCCAGTTCATTTACAAAATATTAGATGGATATATCCCCGTCTTCTTCTCAAAGTTTCCCTCCCTACCTGTTAACACAAGAACTGTCAAAATCACAACAATCAATGACGTGCCATTTATGGTTTGTTGTACTACAGACACGCTAATTTTGCACACATATGTATATACGTATATTGTACGGAACTGAAGTAAAATATATTCGTGGTTTTTTCACGCTTTTTGAATCAGACATTTGAAAAATAACCCAAAGTAAAGCGTGTTTGCTTGTTTCCTCAATAAGTCATGTATAAAAAGCATTTTATACTTCAGTTATAAAGAAATAATGTTATTTTTGGCTGAACTGAACATTTATTTATAGGTTATATCTGTAAGTTATAATTTTTAGTTTATAATTAGCAGCAATAAAAACCAAAATGGAAAGAATATTATGGTAATGCCTGATAAGGAATAGTTCTCGTGCAAAATAATATTGTATTCAATGCGCACAAATGCGGTGCGTTAGGAGTAATTATCTAGTCTCAGTTGAGCTTTGTTTGCATGAGGAGGAGAGGATTAGGCTGAAAGCGAGACCTTAGCAGGGCTTCAGGAAATATGGGATTAACCGCAAATTGACAATAAACGTTGTCCAGAACATAAGTGCCCAAGCTCCAGACATAGTTTCTTTGCGCTGACAGTAACACAAAAGCCCTGTACACTTATAACCCGAAACTTCTTTTATATCAAATAATTCGTGTTCAAAGCTGCGATATACACTGAAGAGCCAAAAAAAACTGGTGCACCTGCCTAATATCATGTAGGGCCCCCGCGAACACGCAGAAGTGCCGCAAGACGACGTGGCATGGACTCGACTAATGTCTGAAGGTATGCAGGAGGCATTGAAATCTGCGCCAATTTGAGAAAGGGTTGCACGTCTGTCACGTTCAATAATTCCGGTCATTCGTCATTTGTCCCGTTCGTTCACGATCTTTTTCAGGCCACAGCGATGTCGAAGATGTGATGTTTTATTAGATTCCCGATATTCACGTTACATTCGTGAAATTGTCTCACGCGAAAATCAATTGTATCGCTACCTCGGAGATGCTATGTCCCATTTCTCGTGCGCCGACTATAACAACACGTTCAAACTCACTTCAATCTTGACAACCTGCCATTGTAGCAGCAGTAACCGATCTAGAAACTTTGCCAGACGCTTGTTGTCTTATATAGCTGCTGCCGACACTCTGATTGGTTCCATACCTCTACTATTTGCATACACACACCTATGCCAGTTTTTTTGGCACTTCGGTGTACGACGCGTGGAGAACCAGGCGGTGCGATCATGCGTGCAGGATAAGTTACATAGGAAGTAGGTGCGCGACGCTGCGTACGTAATAATTCAGTTCAGCTCGCCTGCAACCTATGCAACCTGTCCTTCATGCTCTGCAGGTGCTGTGCGCCGCAACTTCGAACACAATTATTTGGTATACAATACATTTTCAGGTATTAATGTATAGGGCTTTCGAGGTACTGTTGGTCCAAAGTAACTATGTCTGGAGTGTGGACACCGATCATCCTGTATATCTTGATTGCATCACAACTCGGTCAGAATAGTTGCACTGACTCGCTTGAAGCAGTTTTTATACCAACATTGTGCTAATATTAGTCAAAACCGCGTAGTTTTCGCAGGTATTGCGGCCAAATACATATTTGCGACACAGATTTGTCACCGCGTTCGATACTCCATTTTCACTTTACAATCCAGTAAGCTGAGCTGTTATCTGCGAAATCGCTTTTCATAAGAACGTAGTCAGCTCAGACATTCTGTTTACATATTTTTGTTGACGACATTCATTGGGCTAAAATTATTTTCCAACAAAATTATCTTAGACGCCTGCAAATTTTTTTTTTCTGCAAAATATGTATTAATCCCACCCTGATAATGCCTGTTTTACAATCGTTTGTTTAAAATAAATTTTTAATTGTTTTTCGTCATTTAAAATTGAATTTGTAGCAGGTACTTTATTTAAATATGATTTTTTTTTTCATATTTCTTCCTGTGTCTGTTTACTGTTTTGTGTCGCCATTATTCTACTCGTTCTATTAAATTATTTTTATGTACTAAAATAATTTTTTTTGTATGAGTTACTGAATATATCGTATTATAAATGATTGACTCGTTCTCTGAATAAATGGTGCTGTAAATTCCGAAATGTTTACTGTCTCCCGCTTTGTGTGTTAAAACACGTATAAATTTCTTTTCTCGATTACTGTGTTGTTGAAATTGAGGATAATTTTCCACGTAGAACAGTGCTTCCTGAAACTTTGCGTAGCACTAAGCTTACGTAACATGGTTAAAGCCCTACCGAATCACTTTAATANGAACAGTGCTTCCTGAAACTTTGCGTAGCACTAAGCTTACGTAACATGGTTAAAGCCCTACCGAATCACTTTAATACAAATTCCAAACAGTTGTTTGGTGTCTTTCATACTTGGACTTGTAGGGAATATTTTTATGATAATATATTTCATCTCCCGTCGTATATCTTCGCGTAACATGAAATAGGAAGCAACAAAAATGATTGGTTTCCTCGAAAAAATTGTTTCTTGTTATCTTTCTTCCACGCGCCTCGAAATTGTTTCAATTTATTTCGTAACTTTTTGTTTATCAGTCAGGTAAATTTCTCGGGCACAATGAAAAAAAAANTCGAAATTGTTTCAATTTATTTCGTAACTTTTTGTTTATCAGTCAGGTAAATTTCTCGGGCACAATGAAAAAAAAACGTGGTTTGAAGTCACGAGAGTATTTTTTGTTGAAATTGACTCAGAGAAGTTATTGTGACATAATATNAAAAAAAAACGTGGTTTGAAGTCACGAGAGTATTTTTTGTTGAAATTGACTCAGAGAAGTTATTGTGACATAATATTAGTTTTTTTCGGCTAAAATTATGTTGTAGTGTGTATAAAACACTATCAACCTATTGGTAACCATTAACAGGTTTTTTATTCTTCAGAAAATTATTTACCAAAATAAATGATACGGAATCATGGTCAGTTTTAACAAACTATTTTGTAATGAACATGACATTTGTAAGTCGTTTCCCTAATCGAGAAGACATCTTCTTCCCAGGTATAAAAACGGCTGCTTTTATAATAAGATATTCCCGATAGTGGTTGAAATGTAAAATTGTAAAATACCAAATTCTGTGTTCATAAAATGGAGTGGTTTTATTCAATGTATTGTTCATAAGAAAGCGAAAATATTTAATTTTCCAGTACATTGATCTTGAGGAAATTTATTTGCCGAAGCGAACGAGACGATCGGGAAATGCCTAATACTAAAATTCCTCCACGATTTTACATTATCAAAGTCCATGTGCAAGCAAACATTTTCTGGTAACATTGTCGGTATTAGTACTGCTGGAAAGTTTTTTTTTTTTCCTTGCGAAGGTTTACACTCAACAACAAAACAATATATTTCACAAATACTTGAAGTAAAAGTGACTTCTTAAGCAAGGAGGTTCAGTTTGTAATTTTCAAAACANAACAATATATTTCACAAATACTTGAAGTAAAAGTGACTTCTTAAGCAAGGAGGTTCAGTTTGTAATTTTCAAAACAATAATCTCAACGAGTTTTCACGCCCTAACACTACTGCTATCCGTTGGATGCTACTTAAAATTCAAGATAACAATTTCGAATTTATCCTGCAATTTATTNTTAAAATTCAAGATAACAATTTCGAATTTATCCTGCAATTTATGCTTATCTGATTCTAATCCAAATGTAATTTATGATTGGCGATGCAGTTTATAGTGAGCCTAAGTTAATCAATTCATTATGCATAGCCCATCAGATTATGACAATTTGTACGTAGTCTTAATTATATGACTACTTGCAACGTCACTGCCTCGGCTTAAACCTTTGCTTGATTTCGAGTTCTAGTGCTACAGTAACGTGATTTCAGATGAACATTTCTTTACGAACCAGGTGCTGCCTCAGCAGACAAACGCGACAAAGTTTAAGATCAGTTAGGCTCACATAAAATATTCCGTTAATATCAACCATGAGATGTTATTCTCTTAGGACAGAGGTTTCCCATTTCGTCTCACCTACGCTTGGCAGATTACACGCCTAAGTACGTACTACACAGCCTAGCGTACTGCAAAATAACGCCCTTCACTGCAATACCAAACTACAGTCGCAGCGCGTGAATCATCAGTGGCACCACAACAGTATGACGCTGTGTTCCAGAATAAAGGTTTTTCCATTCTTTTCATAACCACCTGTGCGTATATGTGTGTTTGGAAGGGAGGAATTACCACGATTTTTTTAATGATTTATAATATATTTATAAATCACCAAACGCTCATTAATTTTATTTTACGTTCGTTTCTGAACACACATGTAATTATTAACGCCATATGCTGTATTAATGCAAATAACGATAAATACTGCAAGTAATAAAAGAGACACTCTGTTCTCTAAGCTTGATTCTCCACTACAGACATTGCAATACTATTTTAAAATACACTATTGTTTGTGGAAATTGCAACACCCAGAAATAATGGCCCGAATGAATCCAAACTCGTAGGATGTGAAGAACAGTTTACCAGCGATAAGTGATTACGATTGCAGAGAGATGGCGTGCACGTAGGCCCAGCAGCCCTTTATTGGGTGACCAGAAAGGTCCGTGTTACACCAAGCTCAGTCAGTAAGAGCCGTCAAACGAAGTGGCATGCTGATACCACAGTGATGCGTGTGTGGAACCAGTGGATAGAAGAGGGTCGTACGCAGCGACTAGCGGGTACTGGACCACGCAATGTGATCACAGCACGGGATGAACGCCATCTTGTTCGCATGGCCGTAATTGACCGTACAGCCTTGTCAACAATGTTGGCTTGACACTAGAGCACTGCAACGGGCGTGGACCTCTTTGCGTCGACTGCTGCGGGCTGGACTAGTGGCACGCATGCCATTGCGTCGGATTCCACTGCCCAGAAACCACAAACGCCTCAGACTGCAATGGGCACGTGAATGCCGTCGCTGGTGTGCTAAGTGGCAAATTTAGTGTTTTCGGACGAGTCCCACTTCAACCTGTCTTACAGTGATGGCTGCATACGTGTTAGACGCTACCGTGGTGACCGCAATTTGGCAGCAGGCATTGTGGAGTGGCATAGCGGACAAACTCTAAGCGTGATAGTTTAGGGCGCCATAGGATACAACATGCGATCTCGACTCCTACGTATTGAGGGTATTCCGAACAGCAACCGCTACATCAGGGAGATTTTAGAGCCCGAGGTATTACCCCTCCTTCAGGCAACTCAACATGACATATTTTAGCAGGGCAACGCCCGGCCACATGTGGCGAGGAATGTGCAAGCCTTCTTCAATGAACGACGGGTACCACTACGTTCCCTGGCCTGCACGTTCGCCTGACATGTCGCCCATAGAACATGTCTGGGATATGGTTGGCCGGCGAATTGATCGTCATGGTCCTCCAGCAACTTCTGTTGATGCTGTGTGGACTCGCATACAAACCGCGTGAAGGGAGATGCCCCAGGAACATATCCAGGTCTTTGATTCCATGCCACGACGTTTAGTGGCTCTGATTGCAGCACGTGGGGGTCCACAACATACTGAATTCTCAAGAACAGAGATTATGTACAGTTCTGTAATCCTAATTAATTGTGTATTGTCATGTACCTAATCTGTGGTATAAATTTAATTTCAATCACGTGTATCCTTCTTCATGTTGCATTTTTCACAACCGTTAGTGTAATTAACAGAATTGGCGATTATGTGTAATTTAACTACGTACCCTAAAGGGCTCTAAAATGCATACTAATATGGCGGAAAATATTGCAACCTCCTGAGTTTATCACATATGTTTACATGCAAAAAATTAAAATCATTTTCATGTGTTATATCGTTTCTTTAAAACCGAAGAGATTATAAATTATATGAAAACATTCATTCTGTCCTTTATATAAAAGTTTTTTCAGAAATTCTTTGGCCTAAGAGTTAACTAGTGTGTATATACATATTTTATCATAGTAAGTGTAAAATATAAAACAAAAAGGAAATTATTCATTCATTCATGATAAATGCGCGTAAATTAATTTTGGTATGAAGAAAAGAACTTCTCTTAAATATAACTAACATTTTTTATGTCGAGAAAGTTAGTTATGTTTAAACTCAGATTAAAGTTTTCCACTATTTTACTGTACATAATTTTTAAACATAATGTTTGTTTCAACATGTAACAATACTTAATTCATTGCTATCCATTTCGCCCCACAGTCTTACCCAAATGGCGTATTGATTACTGTCAAACATTAAAATACGTATATTTTATAAACTGATGCCTGTTCTCCGGCAAATTTCGTCTCCCCCGTCACGTCACGTTTCTTCTGTATTTTCCTTTCCCTGCGGAAGTGACGAAGAGGAAATAGAAGGGACAGGCCTGGAGCTTGGGGCTGCTAGTAATGAGGATTCGACTAAGAAGATTTTCGCCGGAGTGGTGAGGAGTGGCTTGGAGAAGTATGGGAAGGGGGGGGAGACAGCACCCACGTTTAAACACCTGCCCCTCTCCCCTCCTCCTCACTTCAGCGAGCCCCGTGGGCTGTGCGGCGGGTATGAGAGTAAGCACTGGTTACGACTAGGGGGTTGGGGGTTGGCGGGTGAAATGTTGTGGCGGGCACGAAAATTGCCTCGAAAATGCAATTTGCCTCTTCGGCAATCGATGGCTGTGGAGAAATGGGGGTAAGGAAGGAAGTGTGGGGTGGGCGGAGGGGTGGTGAAACCAATCTTGAGGTCCTTACCTCGCTGAAGAATCGGTGTATGTAAACTTGGCGTCGCCTGTACGGGGGCGCATGATCGGCGCTGTGATGACATGAACTTCCGCAAGGAGTGGGGGAAGAAAAAAAGTCCAGGAATATGTGAAATCACGCGCGTGGAGTCAAAAGAATTCTTCCTTCGGCGATGTAGCTGGAACATGTCGCCTGTCCTTCTAACGCGGCAGTGAGAATGCAGACTTGAATTTCCGTTAGCGATATTTCACCTGGAAGGATTCGCATTCGTTGGTTGAGTGAGCTATGATTAAAGAACTTGACTGAAACGAGCTGTTGGCTTCCTCTCTGGGGCACACATGTTCAATAACTGTATTAAAACTGTGCCAGAGTAATGCGTAATTTAAGTACTGTTTGTAACTACTGTAAAACCTGTCACTGTAAACAAATTAGTGAAAGAAACAAATTATTGTTGCTGCACTTATTTTATATTATACTTTGTGGCGCTCTCATAATTGGTTTCGGCATATCAAAATCAACGTAAATCTTGCCTAGTTTTATTCATCGTAAAACCGAACCGCAAATTTTTCTCAAGTGGCACACAAAGAGGTGGGCTCCCACCACGGCGAACTTGATTTTATCCCTGGAGGGGTCAAACTTACAAGAGGGAAACGTGGACTTTCTCGTTGTAACGTGTGTTTCCACCAGGCACTCCTCTTCACACCTCTGAATGCATTCCATCGCTGCTCTATCTTCACCCCGTCTCACCACCAGTGACTCTAAATACATATGTTTTGAGCGCCGTTCATATCTGTGACTTGCATGCAGACGGGCAAACGAATTACATTTGGGCTACACGTCGGCTAACAAATTTCATACACGATTCGGGACAATAATAATGGTTATATTAAGGCAAGCTTTTTAGTCACTGAAGTACTTGAGTTCGAATTTATCATTATTTGACCACTGGAATTTGTTTCCTTCTCTCACCAGTGAAGACAACATACAGTTGCACATATACAAGAAGTAGATTCTTGAATTGATGTGAAGACTAGCAATCCTTAGAGTGCAACAAAATGGGGAATGTTTCTAACAACATATTATCAATACAGGGTTTCCTTTACTATTGCATGATTATTCTTGTAAACATGATTTTCAACAGTATGTGCTACAAATTTAAAAACTTTAAAATAGAGAAATCCATTAAATTTACCTGGAACCAGATATCACAACATAAAACAAAAAAAAAAAATAACTACATGAAAATATTTTTTACTTTGCATAAGTAGATAGAAAAAGACTATTCCAGAACGAGGGCTGAGTCGCTGAGGCGCGGCCTCCATCTTAGATCCGCCATCTTGTTTCCAGCCGCAATCGTGTTTCCTTCAGTCATCTTGTTTCCGGTAGCCATTTTGTTTCCGGACACCATTTTGTTTTTGCTAGCCATCTTGTTTCTGTCGTCTGCCATATTCTCCGCCATATGGTTTCCACTTGTCTCTTGTTTACATCGGCTGTTGCTAGAGGATGCGCCAGTCGTTCAACCATCATATTTGTTTATGGAGATGGCAGCTATAATGCGCTAGTATCGCTCTCTCACGGTCGTCATGTTAATTCTAGGTTCTAGAGTTGGGTGCTAGGGGCGCTGCTTTTGATTTAATTTACGCAGGGCTCAAAATATCGTATGTAGGAGGGCGAGAACGAGCTACGGAATCTTGAATGGGCATTCAGACGCCTTAGACCACTCGGCTATCGGAGCAGTCTAGATAGTACGGTTTTAAATGCTGTATATACCTTGCAACATTGATATGATATATATATGTATATATATATATATAACCAATTCAGATATGACATCAAAGTATATACGTATGTTTAAATAGTTATTATTTATTATTCCATTTTATTATATAACATTTTTTTCTTATTATTCTTATTTTTTCTGAAATATGATATTTGTGATGTATATTATATTACCATTTTTTATATTTAAAATATTCGTGTAATTAGGTACTTAATATATATATATGTATGTGTGTGTGTGTGTGTGTGTTTATAGTGTGTACGGGTTTTCTCGCGCATCAAATAATTTGTATTACAAATTAAAATAGAATGATTATTTCATTAAGAGGTAATAAAAATCATTTGCCGCATGTAAATATGAAATGTTTATTTGCATGTGCATACATCTAAATATACCATTAAAGGTATACATGTGCAATATGAAAGCACGAGCGTGGAACAGTATTTATGAACATGAACCAAGTTATTCAGAAACACTATATAATGATTGAAATTTCTAGTTTCAGTTAAACAAAGCGACGACGACGGCGATGAATTGATGTCTAAAAATACAGATGACACTTAAATTTAAAGAAGATGAATTATAATTTTACTATATACAATAATGCAGAAAAACCGCAGTATACAAAACTACTCTGCCACAATTAACCCCTTAATATATTATCCCGAGTATACTCGTTCACGTTTGACATGTTGCAAAATCATAGTCGTTGCTGTGTAAGTCCAGAAGCTTAAACCAATATGGACAGCACCTTTGCTTGGGCAATGATGCATTAGTTGCTGCTGACATATCAACTGTTTTAATAACTGGTTGTTTCTTGTGACATGGATAGACTTAAACTCTTTCCATAGGTTCCAAATTGACACCCGTATAAAAAAAATCGTAAGTACGTTTTACACCACAAATTTATTATTTTGCGAAATGCTAATGTGTACGTTAAGAGATTAACAATGTAGAAATTCTGTGTAAAATGAAAATTCTGAATTTTACTATCGCAAAATATATTACACTGAAGAGCCAAAAAAACTGGTATAGGCGTTCGTATGCAATTAACAGAGGTATGGAACCAATCAGAGTAACGCGATGTTGTCGGCAGCGCCTAAATAAGACAACAAGAGTCTGGCAAAGTTGCTATTTCAGTTACTGCTGCCACAATAGAAGGTTATCAAGATTTAAGTGAGTTTGAACGTGTTGTTATAGTCGGAGCACGAGAGATGGGACATAGCATCTCCGCGGTAGCGATAAACTTCTGGATTTTCGCGTACGACCATTTCACGGGTGTACCGTGAATATCAGGAATCCTGTAAAACATAAAATCTTCGACATCGCTGCGGCCAGAAAAAAAAATCGTTAACGAACGGGAGAAACTACGACTGACGAGAATCATTAAACGTGACAGACGTGCAGCCCTTTCTCAAATCGGTGGAGATATCAAGGCTGGAGCATCAACAAGCGCCAGTGTACGAACTATTCAACGGACCATCATTGAAATGGGCTTTCGGAGCCCAAGGCCCACTCGTGTACTGTTGTTGACTGCACGACACAAAGCTTTGTGCCTCGCCTGGGACCGTCAACACCACCAGTGGACTGTTGATGACTGGAAACACGTTGCCTGGTCTGACGAGTCTCGTTTCCAATTGTATCGGGTGGATGGACGTGTACAGGTATGGAGACATCCTCATGAATCCATGGACCCTACATTTCAACAGGGGACTGTTGAAGCTGGTGGAGGCTCTGTCGTGGAATGAAGTGTGTGCATTTGGTGTGAAATGGGACCCCTGATACGTCTATATACGACTCTGACATGTGACAGATACGTAAGAATCCTGTCCGATCACCTGCACCCATTCATGTCCATTGTGCATTCCGACGGACGTGGACAATTCCAGCAGGACAATGTGACACCCCACACGTGGAGAGTTGCTACCGAGTGGCTCCAGGAACACTCTTCTGACTTGAGACACTTCCATTGACCACCTAAATCACCAGACATGAACATTATTGACCATATCTGGGATGCCTTGTAACGTGCTGTTCAGAAGAGATCTCCACCACCTCGAACTCCTATGGATTCGTGAACTGTCCTGCAGNGGATGCCTTGTAACGTGCTGTTCAGAAGAGATCTCCACCACCTCGAACTCCTATGGATTCGTGAACTGTCCTGCAGGATTCATGGTGTGAATTGCCTCCTGCATACCTTCAGACATTAGTCGAGTCCATGCCACGTCGTATTGCGGCACTTCTGTGTGCTCGCGGTGGCCCTACACGATATTAGGCAGGTGTACCAGTTTTTTTGGCTCTTCAGTGTACAATATCAGTGAAATCACTTACACCAGTTCATAATTTATACCAAGACAACAATATTGCTTATTTAAATTATCGCAATAAAATATGATTTCAAAATTATTAGTATTTTAATTTATACGAACATTATATTTAACCAGTGTGAGATTTAATTTATATTCAGAACACATTTCCATGACAATTTTTTTGAATTACATATAGCAAAAACTATATATTTAAAACCTTTTTTCCCAGAACAGTCGTGCTTATCTGAAGTAGGAGAGTAACAGCTGCTGCATTACTTTACAAATGAGGATTTCTCACATGCAGCTCCTTGTGAAAAACGATTAACTACCTTCCTTTGTCAGTCGGACTATCCCGATGCACGTCCTTTAAAACAAGCCCATTGAGATATTTCTATCCACAGTGCGATAGGAATAATGTTTTAATTCTGAGCAATATAGTGCACGTGTGCTCGGGACTGACAACTCTCACTGACATGCAAGACAGCAGTCAAAACAGCAATCTCCTAATGTAGTACGCATTTGGTCCACTACAATACCATGGAAAACTTCCATTAATACCTTACAGCATTTATATGTAGCTTATCACAATGAAATCTCTACTTAACGTGGTTTTGCAGATCGTTTTTAAAACAATGCCGTATATTTGTGCAAAAAGTTTCAAGTTTTCCTTTGTGGCATCATATATCAATGGTCAGATAAGAGGTAATTAAAAATATTTTGCATGAACGAATTCACTAGAGAAATATGATTAGAAATATTATGCCACGTCCGAATCCAGCTGAGGCACGTTCATACTCATGCGTTCCTGACCCCGGAAATAACATCATCAGTGCTGTCCGAATTGCAAGTACACAAGTAAACGAACATGTATAATTCTCACGTCTTGCGGCTTACATGTGCCGCCATTTTGTGATGCATTTTGTATATTGCGATTGATTTTCGAGATAATTATTTTATTTAATGACTAATAGGGCAACATTACTAATTCTAAGGCATATAATTTTTGAACTAAGTAAATAATTATAGAAAGAAACTCCTTAAAAAAAATTATAAAAATCAGTTCGTATTAGGTTTATTTGTTCATGACTGACAAGCTAATGTAAAACAAGTAATCAAAATTGCAAACTATCATACAATCAGCGTGACAATAAATTTTATGTACGTCAAATTGAAAAAATATTCAATCATTGATATAACCCCACAAAATTTCGGCAATTAATGAATTCTTCACCGAAATGCATGTTAAATAAAATTAATAGGATGGATAATAGCTGTGGATGAAGCCAACAAGGTTGCCTGTCCGACCTCAAGTATGGTGGCAAGGGTTTGCGAAGTATACAAGGGTCAAGTACACTAATAGATACCTGAATTCGGGCACGGCGTTCGGTAAAAATTGTCAGTAGAGGTTTTAACATCGACATTCTAATGTTTAGTAGTATTTGCAGGTACTTTGCAGTGAGAAGTTTACTGTTTGATGGTACGAGAGACAATGATAGTCATACATAATGAGTTTGCAGTTTCTTCAGCTCTAGCGAAAAGTGTATTAAAAGACTCAACATCCCTTTGGTTAGATATTTATAATCTCGCTCAAAACACTACCATGCTATTGAAAGCAGTCTGCCTGTGTAACATTTACGTCAATACGATTTGTAAATGTCACAATAAATATCGGATCACTAAGTGCTATGACCAGTTCCCTTATATAAACTCCCATGTTTTCCATTTGAAAACAATTTGCAGCGCTTCGGCTACTTTGTGCAGTTGTACCGACACTGCAGTATGGCGTTTGATCCAGCAAGTCTCGCACAGTTTCCTTAATTGTCTTCCAAAGTACTGACATAATAACAGCATTTAGTTTGAAAATGCAGGAAAGTAATAAATAGCTTTGAATATTATTACAGCTCTATTCCTGACGCTTCGATCAGTTGGGGACTTGGATATCGACAAATTCGAGACAGACTGCAGTAAAGACAATAAACTATGCGATTGCTACACTCTGCATTTTTTGAAAACCACCACAGAGTTTTGAAGTCATTCGTTCATTTGTCTGTTGCGATTCAAATACGATATGTTATATTTTTTATATTTAAATCCTGTATCATACTGAAAACCATGTTACGTAGCCTTACACCAATTCGTATTTTCTAACTGCTCGTCGTTTTCTTGTTCGTGCTCTTCTTGCTAACATTTAGTTCGTGAGGATAATAATTACCCTCGTTTACTTATATCAATAAAAACCAAAATCTTATATTATGAGGCGGTTATAAACATACTCAATATAAGCGACAGTTAAGAGATGAGTGACACATGTGTCATCTAACCACACGACCATCGGGGATGTAAAGGATAGAGTTTTTCAAAGAAATTTAATCTTACCTAAATTTAAAAAAGNTCTAACCACACGACCATCGGGGATGTAAAGGATAGAGTTTTTCAAAGAAATTTAATCTTACCTAAATTTAAAAAAGATAATTTTTCTAATATTTTTTTAAATTCAACTTTCGAACTGTCGCATATTTCAGAGAAACGTGTTTTCTACAAAATAAGTCTTAAGTAAATCGTATTCTTAAAAAAATTAAATTTTTTTTTACGTTTTCCATGCCCTTATTTTGCATGCTAATGAGTTTTTGTCAGGAAAGTAATATTTATATTAATCAAGTGGTGAATTAGTTAAACATTAAAAATTTNTCTAACCACACGACCATCGGGGATGTAAAGGATAGAGTTTTTCAAAGAAATTTAATCTTACCTAAATTTAAAAAAGGGAATTTTTCTAATATTTTTTTTAAATTCAACTTTCGAACTGTCGCATATTTCAGAGAAACGTGTTTTCTACAAAATAAGTCTTAAGTAAATCGTATTCTTAAAAAAATTAAATTTTTTTTTACGTTTTCCATGCCCTTATTTTTCATGCTAATGAGTTTTTGTCAGGAAAGTAATATTTATATTAATCAAGTGGTGAATTAGTTAAACATTAAAAATTTNTCATGCTAATGAGTTTTTGTCAGGAAAGTAATATTTATATTAATCAAGTGGTGAATTAGTTAAACATTAAAAATTTAAATGTTACTCCTGCACTACTCGCTATGACTTAGCAGGTTTTTTCTAGAAGTTAATTCCTAAAAACTTAAATCAATAAGCATAAAAAATACGTAATGTTGAGAAAGACCCATCCTCAAGTGAATAGTGGCTACTTCAGTCGAGAGGAGGAATGCAGAAATTCTGTTGCATTACTGGTGTTAAAACTGTTTTAGAAACATACGTGCAGACTCACATGTACACTCTTTTGTTGGTGACTTACCTGATTCTATCGTCACTATTAATGACAAAGCTTAGTAGTTTCATTCAAAACTTCTTAGCGGACAGAATGGCGACGTGATAAAATTTAAAATGGGTATAAGTGAGTGCTTCTGTGTTTATCATATATGTTTTTGTGTGTGCGTGCATAAACGCACATAGTGATTAGCTTCCAAATATTTATTTGCAGCTGCGTAATATTTTTTTTACTATATAGGCCATATTTTAATCCCACGAAATACTGTGTAAAAAACGCATATTTCTCAGGCTCTAGGTGGATTGTGTTGGGTGGGGGGGGGAGAGCAGTCACCCCCTCCACTCCTCCCTTAAATCTACCACTGCGCAAGATACGTGTTAAATAATAAAAAAAATCATGCGTTGTTAACAAGCAAATTTCGTTTAAGCTTTGACGTAACCAGAATGTATGGCATGTATATTTCAGAAGTAATAAATTCCTTTTCATCATTTTGCGTGAATGGCTCAGGCCTTTTTATCGCGCGCAGACAATGAATCTCATGTATTGTCTCTAGTGTATAAAACCAATTATTTTTTCAAAATTATGTTCTATTTCTGTGTGCTAGCGAACCGTTGAGTTTGTTGCTTCTAGGCCGGAGGAAGCAAATAATATTTTAATTCATGTTTCATTACCTTTTTTTCACATTAAAAAACATTACAGAAACTTTCAGCATTTGAGCAATGCTTAATCCATTCAGACTCAGTGAACGCAATTGTGTATTTTACGCACGAATAGGTAATTTTGGTCTGTAATGATTAATGATGTAACCTGAGGGTAAATGATTGGCAAACAGTGTTACTTGTCTAGGTAATAATTGATTGATATTACTGAAGCCGAACAGTGACAACGAAACAAGTGTTGTACCTAGATGAGTACAGCCACACCTGAAACGCTAAAATTAATTGTATGAAAGGGTTGGCAAAATTATTAAAACTTAATATTATCACTTTAAAAGATTATGGTAATGGATAGAAAATATGTTTTAAGAGTGAATGAAGATAACTGGACGGTTCTTAACATCGTGAGCCGACGAGGGCGAAGCAAGGTGAGTGTGGAGCAACGCCGGAATGAAGGCGAGGGGGAAACGGGAGATCCCCTAGAAAACCCGCCGGCTATTCAAATGCTTGTGAGACTAAGAATGAGCAAATTTGTCAAAATTTTACTTGGCTAACAATTTCCTACTTTCATTTGACCTGCGCATGAGTAAAGTTATCAGGCACATTTAAATGTTAATTTATCATGTGGTTGAATAATACACAAAATGCTTAAAAGTAGATCTCAAGCAGGGCTTTCAAAAGTTCTCAGTTTATCGTGAACATCCTGTAATTATTCCTGCAGCATATTACAGAACACTAGCGACTGACGGCTGCTTGCAAGCCGAGCTGGCGTATTTTCACGAATGTGCTTGATTCTTCACGACTGTACGTAGCTGTTCATTTCCTGGTTGGGAACCTCAATCCCGGTGAAATGTTATTCCACAGATGATGTATAGGGCAAATCTTTCTCACGGGAAAAAAAAATCCACGACCCATAATTCAAAACATTCTGACTCCAAGCCACTTTTTTTNGGGCAAATCTTTCTCACGGGAAAAAAAAATCCACGACCCATAATTCAAAACATTCTGACTCCAAGCCACTTTTTTTCTTTCTTTTTTATAACGATTCCTTTTACGTGTTTTAAAGTGGAACATTTGATCGTCATCTTGGAATTATATATTATGTTCCATTACTTATGTTTGAGATAAATATTGAAAAAGTAACTTCGTTAGGGCAATGCACATTATTTAATTATATTTTAGACAGTTATAGTTTTACTTTAAGTAGGCCTACCACTATCGTGTCTGTAGTAATTCTCAGAACATCATCATTCATCAGTAATTAATTGCGATCTATTCAAAATGGAAAACAAAAAAAAAATGCACACCCCTGACATGAAAGGTATCCAATCCTCTGAGTGATATACTATGTTAGTCAAAGAAGAAACATCGATAACACAGCAATTTCTCTCCCCTTGTTTGTAAAGCCGTTGAGGGTGAAGCGAGGTGAGTATGGAACAGAGCAGGAATGAAAAGACTGGTGAAACAGGAGATCTCCGAGGAGAAAACCCGCTGGCCTGCGGCATCGTCCGGCACGGAAATCCGGAAGCGACCCCAGAAAATATGTTTATTTATTTTGATTACGTACAAGATTCTGTAGAAATTTTATTATTGAAAAAAAAAATTACCAAAATAAAAATAAATAAAATGCTCAAATACATTTTCATACACTATTTATGCATATATACATCTTCTGCGATGAAACTGCCATATTTCAATTGCCGCCATAGTCAAGCTTGGAATTTACATAAATGTCCATGGGACAGAATGGAGTCATGGTGACGATGAGACCTCTAGGCGGCGACTAAATGACGGCACCGATTTTTCTCATCTTATATACTGTGGGGGGCCGATCAGGTGTGCAACCATATGAAAAACTAAATTTCCTTATATTTCGGGTGGCTTCATGTCTAGTCATAGGCAGCATATCCACAGTCCAAGGACGAGGCACACCATTTGCGCAGCAACTGTGCGTTCCTCCACGCGCGCGTCCAGTCAAGTTCTGACCTGTCGTAGGAGTGTCGGTGCTCGTCATCATAAAGTTCAGCCAGCTTGCTCAGCGAAGGACAGCCGTACTCGAACTGCACACCGATGATTTCCAAATTTCGTTTTTGCACAAGTCGCTCAGCCAATTTTTCTGCTCGGGCCCTGCTGTGTAAACCAGTCCTTTCGGATACTGCATCAGCAAGTCTAGCAAACGCGATTCCTACTTGGTGGTACGGAATCTCGCCTTCATCCCACTCCAGTCCGTGGTAGAACTTGGTCAGGCAGACGTTCGTCTTCTTGCTTTTCTCGTCCAAGAGTTTCCACGAATATGGGGGGATGGAAGGAGCGCGTGTGCGTTTTGCCGTCGTCGTAGGACACTGCGATATCCTTGAGCACGTAGCCGCTCTGGCTTTGGAAGCATTGCAGATTACAGTGCATCCTGATACAAACTGAGGCAATAAGCAGTGATCATCATGCCTGTATATGCTTAACTCACCATGTTCACCAGCTCCGAAAATCACTCTTAGCTCACTACTCTGTCGTAAAAAACCAAACCGTACGCAGCAGTGCTCGCAGGCATATCTTCCTTGGAAATAATTGACATAAGACAATCCACCACGCTGTTTTGAACTCGCTCGTTTTGTTTGGATGTACCAAAGACCAGCATTGGCGCAATTTCACGGAATCTTTCTGGGCTCAGGACGGGGTAGGACTCGCGCCCATAGTGGGAAGCTTGAAACTGAGTGTACGGATAACACGGCCAACTAAATCCTTCTTGGTAGAAGGAGGTGTTCAAATCCATGTATGGATAGCTTTCGCTACTCAAAAATATTTTTACATTCTGGGCGTTGAAGTGGTCGAATGTCGATTTGTCTGCCGAGATGTTGTGTTGCTTGTTCGTTTGAAATGAAAAAAAAAATGTAGCTAGGTTTTTCCGTGTTTGAAGACGTCTTCACGACCCAGTGGTTTCTCGTGGCAGATGACAAGACCAGGCAAGTAACCATACTCCAGATCCTGAAGGTTATGTAGATGATTTTATCTTCCTCGACGTAGTTCAGTAGCTTCGTGCGTTTGCGGGTGCTCGGAGTCACGAGGGGAATGAACCACTCCATGTTGGCAAGGGTTACAGCGACGGGCTGTGGGTTTTCTCATGGTCCCAACACTGAATTATCACCAGTTCGTGCTTGACACCTATAATTATCTTCCTATAATCTTCGGCGAAACCAAGTAGCACCGATAGTGGAATGCTCACCTCGAACTTGCCTTCTGCGAAGATGAGAACTTTTGGCCACCTTCCATTCCCCAGCCTGCCATTTGTACCTATGTCGAGATTGTTGGGTGTGAGCGAGAGGTAGTTTTTTTATGGTGGTGGTTATGCCCACATCCCGCGTTTCGTGAACAGTAACACCGTTCAGTTCGTACGTTACTCGCTCGAAAACGTGGACTATACCGTTGCGAACGAGCACAGTGGTGGTGGAGTAGACCCCTCGGATGTGCATGGATGATTGCGAAGGCAGGGTGTAAATATCTTGATGCTGTATTGGGATTCTAACCTTCACGCCTGAGGGTGTAGGGGCCTCTCAGATACGGTTGGATAGCAATGCCGCTCAAACTCGTCAATTTTACCGACGAATTATGCCCGCTGGGTCACCTTCAATACGTTGTCATCTTCCACGCCTGTTCTCTTGCAACACTAGGCTACGTAGAAACTTCTCGTTGGCACGTGTTAGCACGCCGGTGTCTCGAGCTCTACCGGTCTCAGGTTTGGTGCTGCGCTCGACTTTATGCACGGTTCGTCTCGCGAAACTCTATCCCATCGTTTCAAGTGCAAGCGCAAAGTGATTTCTTTGTTTCTGACGTCTGTCTGCTTATCACCCTGATCAACGATCCTCACAACCACTTCGTGCGCGCTCTTGGCGATCACGGGAATGTACACTGAAGAGCCGAAAAAACTGGTATAGGCGTGCGTATCCAAATAACATAGGCATGGAACCAATCAGAATAACGCGATGCGGTTGGCAACTATATCGGTTACTGCTGCTACAATGGCATGTTATCAAGATTTAAGTTAGTTTTAACCTGGTGTTATAGTCAGCGCACGACAGATGGGACATAGCATCTCAGAGGTAGCGATAACATTTGGATGTCCGCGTAAGATCATCTCACAAGTGTACCGTGAATATCGGGAGTACAGTAAAACATCACATCTTCGACATCGCTGCGGCCGGAAAAGATCGTGAAAGAACGAGACAAACGACGACTGACGAGAATCATTAAACATGAAAGACGTGCAACCCTTTCTCAAATTGTCGCAGATTGGATTTGTGGACTGTCCTGCAGGAGTCATGGTGTGAATTGCCTCCTGCATACCTTCAGACATTAGTCGAGTCCATGCCACGTTGTCATGCGGCACTTCTGCGTGCTCGGGGGGACCCTAAACGATATTAGTCAGGTGTACCAGTTTTTTTTGGCTCTTCAGTGTAAATGAAGCTTTCCAGAACATTGACCAGTTTATAACCTGGCGGGGCCGTCGGCGCGAACTCGTGCAGCGTATTGCTGGTTTTGCCGTTGATGTAGCATCCGTTCGCCAAATTACAGTTTATGCGTATCACGTTCACCGGATATATGTTCACCGGTCTCGATGATTCGTGCGTTTTACCAGCTTCGCAGATTCGCGTCTCCAATCCGAGCATTGGCCCGATGGTATCCAGTTCGGTAGAATCGATATCGGCCCTGCAAAATATTTCTGCCTTCATCGTGTTTGGGTTACCGCCTTCGTTCTCTGTTACTGTCTTACATTAAAATGCACAATCCCGGAAAAGTGTGTGTAAATCCTAGTTGCAAGCGTAAGGCTAAGCCCATGTCGTAAGACCCCAGGACGCCGTCATCTGATTATAAGAAAAGTGGAAGTTTAACCAAAATAAATAGAGAAGTGGAAATACTATTCTCTCAAAACGCATTCCGCATCATGCCTTCCAGACACAGCAAATCACAGCGTAATTGATTCTTCGAGTGGGTGATAAAGAAATTAGTTTCACTGTCGATACGTTTGCTATTCATGGGCGTTAACGGAATGTTACATGTTTGTGTATACACAGTATATAAACTATAATGATGTAAATATTTACATATGTAAATAATTAATGTCCATGGATAGTAATTTTATCCTAAAATAAACGGAAAACACCAATACGTAATTAGTTTTAAGATTCCTAAACTTTTATCTTATTTGGAATAGTAATACTATGGTTCACATTTCCCTGCCCTCTTTTGGTTTTACGTTTTTTGTGACATTAAACAACACAATAGTTTCGAGTATTTACTATAGAGCAGTTTTTTCCATTGTCCTAGTTTCGTTTTTTATCAAACTTCTGCAGTTATTTGGCGAAAGCATTTTCGAATACAAAACTTATTGAGAGAAGATGAATTGGAAACATATAAGGTTAGACCGTGCATAAGGTTTTCTCTCAACATATACAGTAGATGTTTAAACAAAATTGCTACTTGTCGTTATTATATTTTTTAAAGTTAAAGTTTCAACAATCAAAATATTGATTTAAAAAATAGTTTTTAATTAGTTTTTTATTTCTTAATATATATTTTTGTTTTGGATTCATAAAAGTTTTTAGAATTTCTTTTTGGGTGCAAGGTTATCCAAGGTCACGGGCACGAGGTCAAGGTCACATATGTGAGGTCAAGGTGACGGTTATCCAGATCTAACATGTTAGTCGGAGTCATCAGAGCCGCCTAGGTGTTGAAAATGTAAACAAATGACAAACGAAAAACCACAATGGAGGGTGGAGTGCATTCATCAGAATGAGCAAAGGTGAGCGGGTAATGGAGCGGAATGTTAATACAATGTGATTGATTGGAAGGGGTTCAGTCGTCTGCTGGACGTGGTACTTTTGGCGACCCCCGGAAATGAAAGGTATTTATGATAATAAAAATTATTTCTAATAATTTTTTTAATTAATTTTTTATACATTCTTATAAAATGTTTGGGATTNCAGTTTATAACCTGGCGGGGCCGTCGGCGCGAACTCGTGCAGCGTATTGCTGGTTTTGCCGTTGATGTAGCATCCGCTCGCCAAATTACAGTTTATGCGTATCACGTTCACCGGATATATGTTCACCGGTCTCGATGATTCGTGCGTTTTACCAGCTTCGCAGATTCGCGTCTCCAATCCGAGCATTGGCCCGATGGTATCCAGTTCGGTAGAATCGATATCGGCCNTGTAGCATCCGTTCGCCAAATTACAGTTTATGCGTATCACGTTCACCGGATATATGTTCACCGGTCTCGATGATTCGTGCGTTTTACCAGCTTCGCAGATTCGCGTCTCCAATCCGAGCATTGGCCCGATGGTATCCAGTTCGGTAGAATCGATATCGGCCCTGCAAAATATTTCTGCCTTCATCGTGTTTGGGTTACCGCCTTCGTTCTCTGTTACTGTCTTACATTAAAATGCACAATCCCGGAAAAGTGTTTGTAAATCCTAGTTGCAAGCGTAAGGCTAAGCCCATGTCGTAAGACCCCAGGACGCCGTCATCTGATTATAAGAAAAGTGGAAGTTTAACCAAAATAAATAGAGAAGTGGAAATACTATTCTCTCAAAACGCATTCCGCGTCATGCCTTCCAGACACAGCAAATCACAGCGTAATTGATTCTTCGAGTGGGTGATAAAGAAATTCGTTTCTCTGTCGATACGTTTGCTATTCATGGGCGTTAACGGAATGTTACATGTTTGTGTATACACAGTTTATAAACTATAATGATGTATATATTTACATATGTAAATAATTAATGTCCATGGATAGTAATTTTATCCTAAAATAAACGGAAAACACCAATACGTAATTAGTTTTAAGATTCCTAAACTTTTGTCTTAATTGGCATAGTAATACTATGGTTCACATTTCCCTGCCCTATTTTGGTTTTACGTTTTTTGTGACATTAAACAACACAATAGTTTCGAGTATTTACTATAGAGCAGTTTTTTCCATTGTCCTAGTTTCGTTTTTTTAACAAACTTCTGCAGTTATTTGGCGAAAGCATTTTCGAATACAAAACTTATTGAGAGAAGATGAATTGGAAACATATAAGGTTAGACCGTGCATAAGGTTTTCTCTCAACATATACAGTAGATGTTTAAACAAAATTGCTACTTGTCGTTATTATATTTTTTAAAGTTAAAGTTTCAACAATCAAAATATTGATTTAAAAAATAGTTTTTAATTAGTTTTTTATTTCTTAATATATATTTTTGTTTTGGATTCATAAAAGTTTTTAGAATTTCTTTTTGGGTGCAAGGTTATCCAAGGTCACGGGCACGAGGTCAAGGTCACATATGTGAGGTCAAGGTGACGGTTATCCAGATCTAACATGTTAGTCGGAGTCATCAGAGCCGCCTAGGTGTTGAAAATGTAAACAAATGACAAACGAAAAACCAATATGGAGGGTGGAGTGCATTCATCAGAATGAGCAAAGGTGAGCGGGTAATGGAGCGGAATGTTAATACAATGTGATTGATTGGAAGGGGTTCAGTCGTCTGCTGGACGTGGTACTTTTGGTGACCCCCGGAAATGAAAGGTTTTTATGATAATAAAAATTATTTCTAATAATTTTTTTAATTAATTTTTTATACATTCTTATAAAATGTTTGGGATTTTTGACACATTTTATGGTTCAAGTTTAAAGGTCACCTGGATCCAAAATGGTGGTTGGGTGACGTCATAACATGGTGGCTGGTCAGTTCCAGTCCCTCGTCCTCTCTAAGCCCAAACATTAAAAATATTAATTTTATAATTGAAAAAAATGAATAATGTTTAATAAGTTTTTTTTTAATGTTTGATATTTCTGGGTACTTTTTGGGTTTTTTTGGTTTAAGGTCAAAGGTTCCTGGGGCTAAAGTCAAACGTCAAGGTCGAGGTTAACGACGACTCATGTACCGCCACTTCTGGAAGACATGGCGGCTGATATGGTCAGAGTTAATGTCCCCCAGGCACCGACTATAAGGTGCGTGAGGGTTGCGGGTTTGGTAATGAGGTTGACTATTACTGTTGTATTTTGAAGTACGAATATATTGTCTCGTATATATATTGACAAATACACAACATCAACACTTGAGAGGTGCGGTACTGTGATAGTTTGGTTACTCGGATTTACTGGGCGAATTCGTGGTTGAGTGGGCTTCTCGTGATGGTGATTGTCATACTTAACTCTTGTTGCGGGTGTTGTCAGCTGTGGTGGGTAAGCTCCGGCAGTGTGGTTGGCCTTGGCAAGGCCGCAGTTGCTGTCAGCTTACTGTGGTGCTGTTCTAACGACGTGTGGCCGGGGGTCCGATTTCCCCCCGGCCAATATGGCGCGGCTGACTTCTCTCTGTTCGAACTGACGTCTCTCGGTGGTCCAGCTGAACTAACTGACTGTCCGACGCGGTGATAAGCAACTTACTGACCCGGTCGGTAGTAATCGACTGACCCCCCTCCACTCTCGAAACGGGGTTTTTATGCTTGCAAGCCCCCAGTCTTAATTGTCGGCACGTGGCGCCTTGTAGGGGTGGGAAGGAGGTGTGAGGGGGTGAGGTGGAAGAGCTCCGAACAAAGCCTTCCAACACACGTGTCCTGATTTCTGAAGTTTCAGGCGGGGGGGAGGGGTAATACCTACTGTCGTCAGCGATCCTTCCGTGGTGCGTATTTTCTGAGTTAGGTGAAATACGCCCGATTATTTGGTTGATATCTCGTGAATTCCCTGTACTCCACAGATCTCGCGGCGGGCGAGAGGTGTCCGGGGGTGAAGGGGGGGAGGGGGAAGGTCTACGCTTCCGCTCCACGTGTACTGAAAATTTTCCACCGGCCCTGGTTCCACGTGCCGTCTGGAAGACGCCTAGCGAAGTGCGCGAGGCGGGGGTGGTGTGAGGGGGGGATGGATGTGAGCCAACGGCGTTCCCTAATCCCTAAACCCTCATGCGACAAGGTCATCGACATACAAAATGGCGGACAAGATGGCTGGCAGAACCAATATGGCTGATGGTTAGGTCTCACTTCGGGTCTTGGACCCTGCGTATCGATTTCGCATAACCTGCATATGGCCGCCACTGCTCTGCCCTTAAGAAGCGAGCCTCCCAAAACCATCTAATTGGCTGAGAAATGCCTTCTGCGACTCGTGTTCGCAAGTGGGAGTCTCGGTGCTATTTCATGGAAAAGCAGTACAATTTAATGGTAAAAAGGGAAATTCTGAGGGAAATTTAGTAGATTTTGAGGGGAAAAGGGAAATTTCGAGGGGAAAATGGCCGCCGGGGAACCGTAAATGACAGAGAAAGAACAGTTCCGACGCTCCGGGCCTCCATACCCTTGGCCCCAACTCCCCTAAATCATTCTACCTCCATGGTTTTTGACATTCACTTGTGTTACTTCCGTATTCTCTCGGTATTCTGCAATAATGGAGTAAGTGATACTTACCTTATATTAACCTAAGCTGAGCTTCCAATATCCGCAAATACTGAAGTTGTACATCATTTCTATGTAACTGTAAGTGTAAATAAATAAATTAATGCATTCTGAACCTATATCATATTTCCGTGTATGCTTATCTCACAACACCAGGGGTCCTAAAAGAGGACTCCAACATCAAGGCTGGGAAACTGACGGGCAAAACCCTCTGCTATCAGATACTTTTACAATTAAGAAACTCTTTCAAAATAAAATTATGAAGATCATTGTTTTCACTACATTACATTATCGGAAAACCTCACAGTAAAGGGAAGCTACAGTACAATGTCACGATTGTAGGTGGTGTAATTCTGGGGAGTTACGAAGCCAACATCCAAGCCTCGCTTCGCCAAAAGTCGCGGTAGGGCAATAAACTGCTTTCGTGCTGAAATGCGCAAGGGCACAGAACACGATTGGGTACACTTAAATGAGACACAGTTTAATGTTAAATACAAAATAAATGTTTTTGTCCTCAAGCGTTTATTAAATTGTATCAGCAAGTTAGTACGGACCAAGGAATTTGGCATCTACGACACCATTCCGTAAGCTATTTGCATCACAAATGCGTAAACTGTAAATATTGTCGTCACTCTGTGTCACCATTTGGTGTCGCCGACTTTTTTTTTTCATGAGCCAAAACAGTGATCTTGTCATCTGTTAAGACGTTCTTCTTGTGTGACACGTACTTCAGAATACGAATATACAAAGACATATCGTTGACTGGAACCAAAGTGTAATGTGTGTATATATACTGTACATATATATACACACACACATACATATGTAGTGCACGAAATCTGCAGTCAAGAAGTAAGCCGAGTAATTGATACGTTTTATTTAGAGAGTTCGTAGAGTTCGTAAACGTTCCAAAACATTTATGATGGTTTTATTCTCTCCTGAAAGCAAATTTGTTGAAACAAACTTTTTGTTATTTTGTATTACAATAAGGAAAGGAAACCCTTGCACAGGTTATTGCAGGTTTTAAATAAAACATGAATTTAAAAAAAAAGCTCAAATTAAAACACTAAGAAGTTTGCCGAGGAATTGATATTATTTTCGTGATGAAAACAAATGCATATTGTTGCGACGAATTGACGCTTTACGAGAAAATAATTTACTCTCGTGCCCTTTTTTTCTAATTTGTGTAATGCTGTAAGAGCTGCAGAATATTTGTGGAGCAATAAACCACGTCAACCGTACAGCGTTCCATTGCGCTGTCCGAACGGCGTGGTACATAGTCGCGCGTTAACTTAATTTAGTGTAGCCTCAAATAACTGAGCATCACCCCTGACCCCCTTCCGCTGCGTGGCTACGCCGCCCGCATAAACGACTGGTGTGGCGGGTTGTCGACCTGTAAACTGCAGGGCGCAAGGGAATTTCGTAGGCCACCGCAGCAGCGGGGTCTGCCCGGTGAAAACATCCCTGAGTGTATCACTGAACTGCAACGAATAAAACTGAACATCTGTTCACTGGTATGAACATGTGAATCCACTCTGTGGATAATTATAATTAGTTTCTGGTATTCTGAGGTTAACCTGAATTATACAATTTCTGTTTCAATCTGAAGTTGGAGCCAGGATAGATGTAAGGCGCAGTAGATTTAGAATTACTATTAAAGCTTACAAATAAACGCGATTTATTTTCCAGTGACCTCGTTTCTGTAGATGTATTCATCAAAATCATAAACATTGTTTTAATTTTTCTTTATTTGAAGTAAAAAATAAGTTTAAAATTTTAATAAAAGAAATACTTTTATTTTGTATTCGGAAAGTAATTATGAATTTATGCACGCGGCAGCTGGTTACAAAACCCTTTGAAAAAATATGTAAAAACACCTCTGCCTTTTATTACTTACTGTTTATATGATGCCTTGAGGCACGTAGCCCAAAACATTGTTTTTCAATTCAAAACATTGTATCCTGGTTTTGTTGTTCATGTGGGCTGCCAAGAGGACAATTTTAGGTTTGATGAGTGATTAGGCCAAAAAATTTCAGCACGTAAAAAATTAGAGTAATCTGTACAATTAATTAATTATATGTTCTACTTATTAAGCAGTGCATGACATATTAAAAAATAAAGACATTATTTCCCGATTGCGTTCTCAAATTTTTTGTTTAAAGCGGGACAGGTTTGCATATAATTGAGAAATGTCGCTGTCTGCACATAAATTACATTAATTTTGTTGGCAATATTTTTACCAGTAAGGTATTGTTTTAATTCACCAGTTCGTGGGTTCAGCAACAACTTTTCAGCTGGAAAGTAATACACAATAAAAAAGTTCCTGGGGGAAAAAAATTCAATTACGAATTTTGGTTATTTATACGTGTCCTTTTCTCTATGGAATCAGTCTGTTCGATTGCGTATTCGTATCAGTTTAGCCATAAATGTCCATTTCAAAATACATGACCGGCGGTTATGCTGTCGAAATGTTTACACGTCTTTTAAGTTTTGCTGTTTTTGTACATGTAATAAGGGAATCATTATATTTGAGGGGAAGGCTATTTTCCAAGGAAGTTATTCATTGATATCCCAGCAGACTCCTGCACTGGCACTTTAATATTACAGATGAATAGGAAAATTGGAGGTGTGGCTGGGATTCGAACCATGTACCGCCAGTATTCCGTGCCAATGCTTTGCCAATTTAACTGAAAAATCACGATCAAAACTTGTAATCATGTCGGAAATTTCATGAAGTCCCCATTTGCCTCACTGGTAAAATCCGGTGTTTAATTTTGAGCGTGCTGCAGTTCTTTTGCCGTCAGATAGAGGAACATTAAGAGGGTCTGGATGTTTCTTATATATATTATATGTATATTTTATGTATATTTATGTATAGATTATGTATATTTTTGTCATTAGACCCAAGTAAAATATTTTACTTATGAAAGCAGCACAATAGCTATTTTTGAAAAATACTTTTAACTTGCCAAACAATCCCCTGAATACGTTGTAAACTGTAAACAGTAATTACCAAAACAATGTAACATTAATGTCGTGAAACAGTATTAATCTCTGTTGCGTTAGGCAACTTAGAACTTGGGACGTGAATGACATGTTTCCCACCCAACTTTTCCCCAACAGTATGTTGAAATTGCAGAATATTAAAAAAGTTTGCGTAGTCGTGTGCCCAAAACATTACACGGAGTATTGCTGGAACAGGTCAAGGACATTATATAAAATACATAATACATGAAAGCATGTAATCAAAAAATATGTAAGTGTGGAATGATTATAACATAAAGCTTCTATCCTAAAAAATCTTAAAAATTATATAAGGTGTATGGCTTGTTTCGGATTCAAACCCACATTTTATGCGAATGTGCTCTTAGCAGGTGTCATTTGTTCTGATATTAAACTACAATTTAATGGCTATACGATATGTAAATCGCTACCTTAACATTTTGGTACACTAAAAATCTACACTGTAGTGTCTTCCTATTACATTAGCTCAGCTTAGAGTTCAGCATAACATAATTAATTGTTTTTCGGTGCCTGTCTCAAAATTGTATTATTCGTCTTTAGAGTTTACTGATTACTGAACTCCATGTACGATAGCTTAATCTAATACATTAATACTGCTAAAAAAACCATAATTTTAATAACAACGATAACAGCAAGCATTTTCGTTGTGGTGGTAAAAGATATATATTAATTCTATAAACTATATTTGCAAGGTTTGCGGATGTTCTGTAAATGTTTACTGAATTCGAAAACGTTATTAATTTACTAATATTATATAAGTTGCTGAGGGGATCTGATGGAAGGGCGTGTGTACCATGGCAAACACGTTTACCTTCGGCCAATTAATTTGCTGGGTACAGTCTGCGGCATCGTGTAAACCACTTTATAAATGTGATGACAGGCCAGTCAATCACGCTCCTTGTTTTATTTCTCAGTTAGAGAGAAAGACACAGTATCGCTTTCTTTATCGCTGTCAGTATGTGTGTGATTATAGCTGGAGTATTGATGAATTTACGAATATAAAATTTCGTAATAAATATTTAAACAAAATTAGATTTATAAAAACAAATTTTGGTCTGAATTTGTTGGAAATTTCAAAAACTTTACGTAAGCCCTTTGTAACACAAGCTTCTCTGACTACATGCAGTAAAACTTAATTATATAAGACTCGTAAAACTACATGTTTTTATTTAATGCAAAAATCTGTTAAATAATTAATTAATCATTGGCCTCTTAGAGCAGGATAATAAAATTAACAGTAAACCACGTCCCGCTACCAATTTTCAATCAATGCAATATTTATTTATTTTTATAGTATTGTTCGATGAAAATAATTAGTTCAAAACACTTTTATACCGTGTAAAATGAAAGTTCCGAATAATAGTGAATATAATCTCCATAGAAATGTGAGCTACTTTTCTCTTCAAAATTAAATACAATATTTTCCATTATCTCAAAGCTCCATAAGACTTCAAAAAGTATCCCTTTCTTGTAATACCACAATAATTATTTTTTTTGCAATCAAGAGATTTACTATACTTTAAATAAATTATTGCTTTGGTAAAACTGAATGGCTAATAATTTTCTTCGACTTGTAATAAAAGGTATACAGGAACTTTAAAATGCAATTGTGTTATTTAAATTGATTTAAATAAGAGGTTTTACTTTGACTTTTCAAATTAGTTTCTTTTAAACATTTTGCGGTCGTGTGACCCGTCCCACAAATACCGATATACACAAATACTTACCAACCCGTTTTCATTTAACAGGCAGTAAACCAACCCTGAAACCAATATTTAAAATTTTTCTTTTATATTGACGTTTTCCTAACACGTGCTATCAGTAGCCTAATATAAGTGATAAATTACATAATGTAAATAAGTCACAGCATGGTGTCAAGAGGTAACTTAGAACGCTTTTACAAACTCTTAGAAAATAAAATATATGTAATCTAAGATAAATACTTTCTGCAACTATTAAACTTTCCTCCCTATTATAATTCAAGTTCAAATTTGTATTGAAATTGACGAATTTCCCTCTTTACTTTAACAACTTCTGTGCAGAACTCTATAATGATTTACAAATTTAAAAAAAACCTTCATTCGTGCACAAATAAAAGCTCAGGAGGATAAACAATTAAAATAAATTTTCCTACAGCGCCCTTTTTTTTAGAAATGTTAAAAGGATTTTTATTTCATAAAGCTTACTTATCTGTAAAACAACCATATTTATTTTTCTAAGCAACATTATTTTAATTTTTACATTTGATTTCTAATATACACTACGGTCTTACAAATCTCTATATTATTAAAGTAAAATTTTCTTTTTGTATCGTAAATTTGGAGAGGGTAGAATTACGTATGACATCAAAAATGTTTAATGAATCGCCAAATTCTAATATAGTGATGCATTCTAAGGGAAGTTTAATGTAAACGATGATTTGAAAATCTAAATATTAGTATTTTGAGTAGTTTGTTCACTTAAATGGTCATGGGAAATTTATATTGCCAATATAACTAATATAATTCCAAGGGGATTACGCCTCCATGAAAATGCGTTTAATTAACAACATTGGAAACAGTTACAGAAAGATCGTTATTTAAATGTATTAAGTTTTATTAAACGAAAACGCGCATTAAGAAATAATTAATTGCTAACATCATCACCCATTCTTTAACTCACGAGGTTCACCACCTATTATTCGCGGTTAATGTGCTGTCCTATACCTAATGAGATGTTTGTAATTTTATTACTAACTATTAAAGTGGACTCCTTGTTGGAATACACTTAAACATGCCACTTTACACGTAAACATCATACACCAGTAATTTTAAGCGTGTCCAAGCTTAAAAATTTGGTAATACTATCAGTACCTACGAAGTGCATGGGCATACGGTACGTGCGTTGGATTAAGGGAAGTTACGGCGAATCGTCATGTGAAAGTATTGCCTAACTGCTTGGCATGAATGTGCATCCTTCATACGGGGGTGCAACTCTCTTGGGAATAGAATAAGGCAATATGTCGTACGAATGTGTGTACGTGTATATACAAATATGCATGCACACACAAACCAATAAATTTTGAGTAAGGGACTAAGTCTTCAAGTTTTCAGTGCAATTACAAACTATTCAATAACCGTTTATAAAATTGAGCTTACTTTCATTGTCAGTTTTTATTTTAAGTACTAACTTTATTCGTCTTAATGACCTCGCTGTCGACGCCTAGTGAAGGGTACGTTTGTGTGTGTGTGTGTGAGAGAGACAAAACTCTATGAAGCGCTATGGACTACGCCGACCGGTGCATTTAAAGCGATATCACCTCTATGCGCAAAGTTGTGAACTCGCGTGCAGTGTTCCCGATGCACCGCTGGAGATATGGCACTTTAAGCGGCGAACCTATAATTTTATTGGACGCGACACTGTAGCAAAGTGTAACGCATTCCTCTAGCGTAGTTTCGCACGAACCTTGTTCGTACTGAGAAGCAGCAGTCTAAAAAAAAATAGCCGTTTTCATCGATGTTGAAGGCCGTTAAAAAAATGTTTCCAATGCGCGTGATGTCTTGAACGTACCATACACGTAGTCGTGTATGGTACGTTCAAGATATCAAGTGTGTTTTCTTTTCGTAGATAAGCGTTTCGGGCGTTGGTTTATTGGTTTCCTGAAAATGAACCGGGATTTCAAACACACCGCAACGCAGTTCAACCTACACGTTGGAGGCCGCCTTAAGCCCGATATACGACTGTTGTTTACTTACTTAAATGTTACGATTTTCTCTACAAGATGGCTGGAGTTGTGATCCTTTCTTGCGTGAAGATAACCCCGCAGTGTATTTTTCCTCTGGGATACTTGAGAGACTATATAGTATGTCACAGTCATGCCGAAAGAGTTTGTGTGTGAATTTCCGGGCGAACACAACGAGAAACGTACCCCCGACTTTTCGACCACGGTTTATCCATGCTCCGTAGAAAATAAAAGACGGAGGTTCATTATATCCTGTCTGGAGAATAACCAGAAAGCAGTAAGGAGAAGTTGGCGTGGGGATGAAGGGATGAAACAGTCCTGGCTTCATTTCCCCGACAGGCGACTACAGTTCCACTGCAGGATATTTGCCCCTATCAGCGAACCGGGGAGGGGGTGAGTGGAGGGTAACGACCCATCGTGGGCCCACCGGTGCTGTTCCGCACAAACTGCCCATGAAATTAAGTTCGTTCGGATGGCTGTTCGAGCCGGAGATGTGCTCGTTTCGGCTTACCGGCGATATTCGCCCTCACAGTCCACAGGATACCGGAGGACGAGGGGTCACAATTCCAAAACTAGATTCTTTCCACCCTGTTCACGTCCTGCTGGAAACGGTGGCGTTCGGAAATTCCTGGTACGTACAATAACAGTCTTTCATCCTATTATGACTCAATTATTTCTTCTGGGAACTTAAGCATTTCAACACTACGTGAGTAATGAATTAGCGGGCGAAGAGATTTTGGCGACTATTAACATCGAGGTCTTGAGAGCCGATGAGGGTGAAATTAAGTACGGAGCAGCTTCGGAATGAAGGGGCGGGGATACGGGAGATCCCCAAGAAAACCCGCCGACCAGCGGCATCGTCCGGCACGATTCCCTCCTGCGAAAATACAGGAGCGATCCTGCCGGAAATTGAACCAAGTTCGCTTTGGTGGGAGGCGAGTAGGCTAACCACTGCACCACCGCGTCCCCTTTACATGAAGTACACTTTGAAAGCATATATATATATATATTTTTTTTTTACTTTATAGTATTTAACCTCAGCAAGTTGTACATAAGCTCAGAGACTTATTTCACACTCTTGCAAGTTCTTACAGACTTGCTGGATATGGAGTGTCGCACAAACTATTTTGTCGCAAATTGTTTCTTCAGCTCAACTCGTGGTTTATTTCCTTCAATCTGGTTTCCAAAACGAATAAGTAGATCACTTGAAGATACTTCATGACTACAAACTTGCTTCGTCTACTTTCGGACGCACTCTTTAACACAGAAACGACAAACCGTCTTACGCGCAGTGGGCAATTTCTTTTCCATGATGGCCTAAGAAATGCATCTCATTAATTTCGATTTATCCTTCACAAAATTAATTTCTCAAACAAACCCAAGAGCCATGATACACAAATGATTTGTTCAAGAACACTGTTGGAAAATCTTGTCTTACTTCAGTAGAGTTTTAAAACTGATTGATTCAACGCCCTTGCACTTCATAACCCGTTATTTGTTATCGAATGACTAGCTGTTCAGATTTTCAGTAGTGGCTCCAAAATTCTGTAAGTGGTAAATTTCGCATTTCAATTAGGCGTTCTTCAGTATATTAATTATTTACTAGCTGAAAAAAAAGTTTGAATGATTATTTTATGCATTTAGTTTATGTATACACTCATGCTTTCATTCGTCTATTTTCGCACGATTTGTGTGGGAAAATAAATGTGACTTTGAATGTAGACTTTTAGAAAAAGTTTTCATTGTATCATTCCTTCCGTAATTGAGATTGTAAGGATGTTTTGCTAACTACGCAGTTATGTTCTTGACAAATGAGCATTTTAAAATAGCTCAGCTAATTAACTTCACTTCGCAGCAGTGTCGGGATTAGCATTTTTTAATAAGAAATTTTTTTTTTTTACAATTGTGGGAGATATTTTTAATTATACTACAATTTCAAACAGCGAAAAATGTTCCCTTTTGTGTTGGAAACCCTTTTAAATAGGTTCAATCCCTCACACAAAAATCAAAACTTTAACACGACAGAGCGTGTGTATTAGCTTCTCGGTGATTTCAACATGCGTTACGAGTTCATAGTTTTGGTTATTTTGTAACGTGTTACAAAAGGTTACCTCGAGCCTGCAATACCATGTGATAAGAGCAAAAACAATTAGCCAACGACGATTTCATTGAAACTAAATAATAAATACGAACCGTCTTGTAGCAAATAATATAAAATTCATAAGGGATGACGATTAAACCCATTAAAATTAATAGACATTGTGCTACTGAACATATTTTGTCTACAAAAAAAAGTTTTAAATGTTTAATTTTGAATGTCTGAAAACTGAAAATGTATTAACCGCGTGTTAAAAATACAGTTCAGTATTTTTTTTCAAAACGAGAATCTGCATTACATATAATTTTTATTACTTTGGATATAGTAAATATTTTTAACATTTACACAAGTAATTGTAACGCCGATTCCTGAAAATCGTTAAAAGTATCTCTGCCCATTTAATTTACTAGTATTTATATACTGAAAACAACAGCCAAATAATAAATTAAAAGGACATTAAAAACATATGTCGGCAAGTTTTTGTTACGAAACCGCGATATTGATTTTAACGTACGAAGGTTGTTTTATAAATACGTTATTAAGGGCGAAAATAAGCTATTTTGATATCCTTTAACATCGTAGTTCTTCCGGTAGGCTTTGCTAGTGTGTACTTAAATGTTGGAATTGAAAAAGCGGCGTGGTTAATAAGCAATATATAATGCCATAGNATACGTTATTAAGGGCGAAAATAAGCTATTTTGATATCCTTTAACATCGTAGTTCTTCCGGTAGGCTTTGCTAGTGTATGTTGGAATTGAACAAGCGGCGTGGTTAATAAGCAATGTATAATGCCATATATATCACGGGGCTGAGAAACTACTTATTCGATGGAATATTTCGACGTATATCATATAATAGGTAACAGCGTATTTAAATTCCTTGGTTTTGCCAGAATATGAAAGCAAGTTATATCTTAATGCAGATTATATTCAGCACCAAAACAGCTTTGAAAACTTTGATACGCGTTCCGCCGGCAGATGCATAAACGTTTTAATACCGTTACCGTAAAGTGGGTTTATGGATGGGTATTAACTGATACCTAAAACCTACTTGTGCCCCGTAATACCCCCCCGGAGATGGCTTTAGGAAATGAGTTGCAGGGTAAACGCGACTTATCTCTTAATCTTTGGCGAAATATTTTCGGCCCGTTATTGCCTGCCGACCTCGAGTACTATCCGCTCATATTGTGAGGGTAAATCTTCTACCCGTCACGTTTCATAAACCGGAACATTTCTCCTTCGCCATAGGAAAAAAGAAACTGAGGTGGCCGATTCGAGATATTTCTCTGGTCACGCAACCCGCACGGGAGGGAAATGTGTAGTCTTTGCCAGCTGAATACCGATCCTTTTTGGAGAAATATGTACCTCGTTCATACTTCAAATAGACTACCTTCATCTTTCAAGAGTGTTACCCACTTCTATCATTATAAAACATTGAGGAAAATAAATTTCTTTAAAATCTTGTTGTGAACCACCGAAATTTAAGCTTGTTCTCTTAATCAATTATATAATCACAAATAATAGATTATCAAGTCATTTTCTTCCTATTGTAAAATTTAAACGTGGATTGTGGTCACAAAANATATAATCACAAATAATAGATTATCAAGTCATTTTCTTCCTATTGTAAAATTTAAACGTGGATTGTGGTCACAAAAACTAAGAACATTGCATGTGTAATGGTTAGCAAAGTTTATAATACTGTTGTCAACTTTGTCAAAATAAAAGCAAAACNACTAAGAACATTGCATGTGTAATGGTTAGCAAAGTTTATAATACTGTTGTCAACTTTGTCAAAATAAAAGCAAAACAATAAAAAAAAAAGTTTCAGATTTCATAACTTGGTTCTTATGATTTCACGTAAGCCTATAATGTACCAGGAGTTCGAGTTGAAAACTGTAAGTCCAGTATTTAGCCTGGGTAAGAATGCCACGATGTGAAATACATTCTAAATGTTATTTTCAAAATTTTAATTTTTAAAATTATTTTCGTTACTTGATATCCGATCAATTCTTACATATTAAACTCATTTCTTTATATGTTGTTCCAAATACACAGATTTTTTTATATTTATTTAAAGACCAGCATCCGTGACGTAATTGTTCCGGTAGCATCTTAAAGCATGAGTTTCAGTCACAAGTAAGGCGTGGATTTATATACTTTTTGATGTGAAGTTATAATAACCATATATTATTTAACACCACCCATCCCACAATCACATAATGCAAATATCAGCTTATCGGCATAATCCTGAAAACTGTTATTGTTCCAAATATAGAAATATCCAGGGAACACTCCAAGTGCTCTACTCTCAGGTTGAATAGACAACTTCTACTGATATTGCTATGTCAGTAATTCAGCTGTATCGTTAATGCTCAATCCATTTATAAGAACGAGGAAAATAAGTTGTCCTCATATTAGTATATCTTAAAACTTCATCCTTGAAATTATTCATAGTTAATTAATTCTGTGAATGTTATAACTCCGAGGCGTTGAGTAGCTGTGCAGTTAACTAGAATTTTCTGGTGATATGAATACTCTTAAATGAGCGGAGGCTCTATTTATGAGCATAAACTGACTTCACATTACTGTTCTACCCTCTCGAACATTCAATTCCTGTTAGCGCCAACAAATTAAAACAACCAACTCTCGCCACAATCATGAATGAAACTGTTTAGTTTATTTTCAAATAATAAACTTTTAGCCCCCTTCTTCAATTCGTTAATGGCCTGGAAGCACACCCCACAGTTTGCACGCAGGCATCCCAAGTACTATCACAGCCAAGCGAGGAGACTCGGACTTAAATATTCACGACCCGGCAAACATGGGATATCAAGGTGACACATTATCAACACACAAGGGCTCGCATTATTAAGGAAACNTATTCACGACCCGGCAAACATGGGATATCAAGGTGACACATTATCAACACACAAGGGCTCGCATTATTAAGGAAACAGGTTCGATTCTCAATCACGGCGTTATGATTTCGATGTTACATGTTTTCCGAAACAATTCAAGGCGAATGCCGATATTTCCTACTGCCGTGAATGTCCTCTTATTTCTCCGTTCCTGTTTGTCTGAAACCGTAGTTACCTTTGTTAAGTGACCACGCCGCGGACGAAATGTTAAACCATAGCGAGTCAAACGAACGTAGAACTCTCAGGTTTCCCAACTGAGAAAATTTTCTACCCGAATACCCCCGCAGTAATGTATACGCCTTATCAAAATCCGTTCCGAAATCTCTGCTTCTCGANTATTCACGACCCGGCAAACATGGGATATCAAGGTGACACATTATCAACACACAAGGGCTCGCATTATTAAGGAAACGGGTTCGATTCTCAATCACGGCGTTATGATTTCGATGTTACATGTTTTCCGAAACAATTCAAGGCGAATGCCGATATTTCTTACTGCCGTGAATGTCCTCTTATTCCTCCGTTCCTGTTTGTCTGAAATCGTAGTTACCTTTGTTAAGTGACCACGCCGCGGACGAAATGTCAAACCATAGCGAGTCAAACGAACGTAGAACTCTCAGGTTTCCCAACTGAGGAAATTTTCTACCCGAATACCCCCGCAGTAATGTATACGCCTTATCAAAATCCGTTCCGAAATCTCTGCTTCTCGACATATGTTCGAATAAGAACGCGTCTTCTGGTCGCGGCTGAATTGAAAGTGCCGGCGTCTTTGTGGTAACACCAAGGTGTGCCGCTGTTAAGGCAATGTTGGCGCGCCAGAGCGATGAGTGACTACTATCCAAAGCACCCTTAGGGGCTCGGAACGCCTGACGTGGGAGCAAAGCCGAAGAGTGATGTTGAAATTCTTACATTGCAATGTATAACTACGGCGTTTGTAACTCAAAAATCGCACTCCTGCACATTCACCTTACATTTGTAGGTTATGTTGAGGCCATGTAAAGGCAACAGCGCGAGTGATGGCAAGTGGCAGCAATCGCGTGAACATATGTGTTTTGGTACTTACCGCGTCTAAATTCGGAAAGTACTATTGAACACGAAAACATGATACTCCAGTAAGGTAAATACGAAAAAAAAAAATCCTTTTTTTTTTTTTGGTAACGATGCAACACACAGCACGTTTTAATAGTGTGCACTCTGTTAAAAAAATGGTCCGTATATTCTCAGAAAATGTGCGGAAATATTCAGTAAACATACGTCGACGCGCTTCGTAATTACATAAAGCGGAACTAAGCTCCGTACGTACAAAATACGGAAACTCTCCGTGCTTCCAGAAGCTTTCCGGGTTTCAGCTACGGACAGTGCCGATGATACACTAAAACGTTTTCGCCGCTGTAGCTAGAAAATTATCGTTCCTGGGAAAGTTATCATATTCACACCACTCAAACATAAGCTTTCAAGCATCATGAAGTAGCACGAAACCAACTGCAACCGTTAGCAACACTTCAAACGTTTAAATACCAGAAGCTGAAGTAACGTAATGCTTGTTTTCACATTATTGTACTACCACGATGTTGTAGCAGATTGGTTAGATTCGCAGACAGCAAATTATGTTGACTCGAGTACAAAAATATTACACTTTTTAAATCGCTTTCCAAGTACACACTTCAACACCAGCATAACGAAAACCTAACATTTGTTTCATAATATTCTTTATCTGCCGGAAATAAACATAAGCCTAGCAGAATATTTACAGGATTTCACGGGAAGATTTGTAAAATTTACGGGGTATGTCTTCGTATGGATTTATCTGGATAATTATTCACCATTGCTGTTATGTAATA
>NQII01000966.1:156241-182228 GCA_002778355.1 Clitarchus hookeri | reverse complement strand
ATATATATATATATATATATATATCTACAGCCACGAAAAATATATTCAAAATGGAATAAAGCGTCCTTTTTAGGGCTCAACTGCAAAATATTCTCTAGGGAAAGGAGAAAATTTCAATGTGGCATCAATTGACTTCCATCTCGTGTGATAATACCCTCCTGTTACGGATATACTTTGTGAGAAATTCAGCTTCCCGCGAACGTTCTTAAGGCAAGTTGTGACTTTGAGGCGATTAAATTATTGCGCTAGAGATTCCCCTTGAGAGACCCGCCTACATGGAGCTATTTTCCTTCCGTGCCAAAGCAGAGCCGCGTGTGGAAGCGATAAGGACGAAACTGCCACGCGCTTCAAGTGCGCCATCGACACTAAGCACAAGACTCTAAGCTGACTCGCGTTGTTCTACGGGTCTCCAAGCTATCGCCCTAGAATTGTATTGGCGGGACGTCTGCAGGAAGGTTCAATGCAGGGACCTTGGGTGTCCTTGTATGTATCTGACGAGCATGTTTTGAGATATAGCGCTTCGAAAAAAAAATAAACGTTGTCAACTACTTTGATGTGCTCCGGAATGATGTTTCTAATGTGCGTGACGTCTTGAAAGTTATCGCCAGACCTCGTCTGATGCGTGTGCTTTTTTCGGAGATGTCAGCACAGTGGAAGCACGTTTCATAGTTTCGTGAAAAAAACCCGCGTATTTCAAACACACCGCAACGCTGTTGAAGTGGCTGGTGGGCGTGTACCTGTAGGGGAATCTTCCCTCGCCATGTTGAATTCTTGCTGTTCCCAGCTTGTTTACGTTTATAGAAACGAAAATCCCAAAATTACCCCTATATCGAACTAGCGATTGACCTTAATACTGCAGTACACGCAAGACAAGGGGAATACGAGCTCACCGTTACTGTACGTCACGATTTTAATTCTGCCGAAATTTGGCAAAAATCAATATAATGACATAAATACGATTTCGTAGTTCAGTCATTATGTCTGTATTGCTGTGTTCTGTCTATAACTAGTTAGCTACAGCAGAAGATTCACAATTTAATTTTTTTCAGAACATAAACATACTATAAAAACCGAGAATCCAATATGGCGAGGGAAAGATTCCCAAGGCTTGTCTTCACCTGTTATGCAGACGTTTTTCGTTTTCGTTTTATAATTTCAGTTTCATTACAGAATATTCAATACTTTTGTTTCTCGCTTGCAAAAAGACAGGAAATTATTGATAGAATGTAAATATGTTCATGACATTTTACAACAAGCAGATAACGCACAATTAAAATCACGCGCAAAAATACTAGACAACTCGTAACTTTTCTTTATTCGCGCATTGTCAGTAATTACTATGATGAATCCGTAATAATGACGCTAAAACTAATAATTTCTGCAAAATAGATGAAGCAGAGCCTAAAGAACGACCTGGGCTAATGGGGCAGTCGAGATATTCTAAACAGCACGAGGATTCGCCACAAGGAGGCTGATTCGCAGAACCGCGCGGCTAGGGGCGAGTAGGGCTTTGTGTAAGGCCGGCCAGCGTCGGATCGATGATCCACCAATCCAGGGCGCAGCCCTGTAGTGCCCATCTTCCCCCCTCCCCCCTTAGCAAACTCTCGCCAATTTATTATTTTCGTTTCGCTGGGATCACAAGCGTCGGCGACGGATTCGGATCACGTGCGCGCGCGCGGAGCCGCCGGGGCCCCGCCGGACACACGCACTCGTATCCGTGATGTACATTGCCACACTTCGCTCCAACACCTGCGTGCCGGGCGTCCTCCGCGTGTCGTGCGCGGGCGATTCATCATTGTTGCTCGCTGGATCACCTTTTGTCGCTCTGATTTACGAGCGCGCGTATCTGAATACCACCTGCGCGTTTGAAGCTTTGCTGAAAGGCGGAAGCCAGTTTCTTTTTTTTTACGCTCAGCGATGGTTTATTTGTACAGTGCACAGTTGTTTTTTTTATTCGTGAACTCTACAGTAACACACATTTTCGCTTTAAAAAAAAATTGAAATAATTTTGTTTTATCGCGCTTGCGAAAAACATAAAAAATAAAAGAAGTTATCAAAATATCTATGATGTAACTGATGAGACTACTTTCTTCTACATGGGTGCAAATAAATATCAATGAAGTTCGTAACAGCTTGGATGGTTACGTAGGCGATGGCGTCTCGTTGACAGTAATAACACTAGAGATGAAACCAGAAACACGTGAAACAGTACCAGGAAAATTACAAACACACGCGTGCCTTACCAGGAATTCGAACACAGAGAACCTCGTAAAATTAAGTTAGCATGCAATCAACTGCGTCACGGGGGTAGAAAATACTTACACGGACACCGTTTTGAAAATAAGTGTTCTGAGCCACGTAACGCGTGTGTTACTCGCTGTAGCTCGCACACGCCGCGAGCTCCTGTTATACTGTGTACCATATATGAAGGCCACATTCTTGACATTTGGAGATCGCAGCGCCAATGTTTACTTTACGTTTATGTATCCATTCGCCATCAACTGGGTGCGACGAGTTAGCGCGTCCAGTACGTGCTGCATCATGCGGCAATTGGTGAACTACTTGGGTGGCGCGGCAGGCGTCGAGAGTGTTTCGAGGGCGTGTGTAGGTTCGTTCGTAAACGCTGTACACGAAATACATGTTACTTTAAAAATTACGTAGAGCTCGCGAAAAATAAAACTATTGGTATATGTTCGTATTTTTATTATATAAAGTAAACGAAAGCTATTCTCTTCTGGCTTGTTATACTTCGAAAAGGACCTCACAGATAGCGTGCACAACATTTCAGCACGTGCTCTGAGCAGCATTTTTTTTTTTCAAGAGGTAGCATCTTTGTGAAGTTAACTATTGTTCTATTACTAGCTCGGAACGAAAGGAATTTTAAATATTTTATGTCAGATTATTATAAAAAATAATCCAACAATATTATGCAATATTTCTGTATGCTTTTGGAATTAATATCAAACACGCGAGGAAAGCCCTGTTGGAGAAGGGAGGGGGGGGGGAAAGATGTAAAAAAAGTGTTTGAAATTGTGTTTTATTTGGATACGGATCGTTTTAATGTGACTTAAATTTTGAACTCCATAAGATTTCTACTTTAGCACTGAGTTTAGTTTTAAACACTAAAAACCGTTGTTTTATGACCACGTAAAATAAAATGCATTAATTAACCTTGCAACTCTTTTTTATCGCGTATTTTCGGCTGGTCGAATGCACGTCGGCAGTGCACTCAGAATAGCCAACGTAATAATAACATTTGTTCGTTCGTGCATCAGCTGATACGGGATTTTGTAAATGGCACGTTGTTTGTTTTGAATACTTTACATTGCCACTCACTGACTGTCAGAATGTGGCTTTCTTATATGAAATGAACTCAATGCGTGGTCGGTCTCCGCTGAGGGGGAGGGGGGGGGAGACCAACCTCGACCCTCTCCCCCCAGGCAGACCAACCCGCTGTCTCGCGCCATCCCTCATTCCCGGGCAGCCGAGGGAATGACTGACAGTGGGGACGTAGCTGGCGTCACAGCCCTCTCCTCCTCCACCCCCTTGTTGGAGAAACTGACATGTGTGGAGGGTGCGCAAGAATATTCTGGGAATTAGGACCCTCGGTGCAACACTGCGTTTAGATATATTCCTAGGCGACGGTCTACGACCCTTTAAATATTGCAGCTGTCTAAGGGTCGAGAGTTTTTCCGTGGACGCCAACTGGCTGGGTGCCCAAATCAGCCGAAGACGAGTGTGGCGAGGGAAATCGGAGAAGAGGACGGACGGCGACGACGGGAGATTGCGAGGCAACGGCGGACGAGGTGTTTGTGGTGTGAATTGACGATAGGGCGTGAAACCCGATGAGTGGAGGCTACTCTACATGGGGACACTCGGAGAACTCTAGAACACTGCGGACTGGTGGGAATTGGACTAAGCTGAAGTGGGAACGAATTAACGTGTAATAGGGACTTTATTGTAAATATTGAAACTGTCAATATCGACATATAATTAAGATGATAATTGAATAGGTTTTTTTATTCACTGTCTATGTGAATTGATTTTTAATTATGTAAACACATTAATTTCCTTGAGGTAACTGTAAATTTTATTGATTGAATTTATTACTGTAAACAGCAAGTGATACGGATATATCCTGAGGATTTGGGTCGAGAGAATTTTGATTGTAGTTATTGTAATTAAAATTAGGAAATCATAATTGACTCTTTTATTTAATTAAGACCTCCATCCCTTAACGAACCTGGTTCAGCCCACTGACTGTTGACAAATTGTAACACATGAAAGAGTACATGGCCTACCGTGTCGCTAATTGTGTGAAAAAGTTGGCGTAAATAGGTTGATTGGTCCACGAGATATGGCTTAAAAGCAGTATTTTCTTCATCGGTGCTATCATACAAAAATGCCTTAAAAAACAGGTCCTGTATACGATTTATCTAATAGATACTGTTAGCGTGAAAAGTTTAGCTGAATTTGGATAAATTGTTAAATATATATATATATATATATATATATATATGACGCTCCNTTATTAGGAAATTGTACCTTTAGAGAACAGTGTCAATCACCTTCCTCCAAAACCACAGCTCGGGGTGTTCTCATATATGTATGCCAAACTTACTAAAATATTTACATGACCACCATTTTGAAACTGTCTGACCCCACTTAACTTTACACAGCCTTCTGTAGGACTAGTGGTGTTCAAAATTTGGTTGAAATTAGATGAATAGTTCCGGAAATATGGCAAAATGTTCAATTTACTCACCTGGGACTGTTTTCCAAAGTAGCATTCTTTCGTAAAATTTCGGTACTAATCTATTAATTGGTGCTCAAGATATGGCATGAAACCTCTATATTTTCACGTGGGATTCTTAATATAGGGAGGGTAAAAAGGTTTATGTATTAGCACATTCGATCATTTTCATAGATATATTATACAAAGTTCAGTTAAAATCGGTTAAGTTTCGTAGATATGGCACACTTTGTTAAAGTGTTTTTATAGCCGGTAGTATGAAAATAAGGGCTTTCGAACACTTAAAACATATAAATTAATATGACCTACCATAAACTGATTCGCCGAATTTGGTGGTAATCGGTCAATTGTTTACCAAGAAATGACTTTTTTTTTTTCAAGTAGGGCTATATTACAAAATGGCGGAAAAATTACGCTCTGCATAGACCAATTTCACGGTTATAATAATTACTGCTAGCATACCAAGTAAAGTTGAAATTTGTTTCGTAGTTTCGTGGACATAGAATACTAGACTGATATGTTTATAATGGCCGCCATTCTGTAAATAACTGTCCGACTTACTCAAAGCATATCAGTCTAAATGAACTGCTGTAGTGCTACTTGTTTGCTAAATTTGGTAGAAATCTGGTTTTTATTTCCTAAGATGACATAATTTGAATTTGTCATGTGACACTCTTTTACAAAATATTGGACCAAAGAGACTTTGTGTGGACATATTTATTGGTTGCAATACATACTGCCAAGATCCAAAAATACGTTCTAATTACTTTCATGTTTTTGACGGTATAGCATACAAAACTAAAATAACAATATGGCTGCCATTTTGAAAATACTTGTCTGACCTACTTGAAACATACTAGCTCACATCACCTGCCGCAGTACTACTTGTTAACCGTATTTGATAGGAACAGTTCAATGGATTCCCGAGATATGACATAAAAATGTTAATTAACTAATGTAGCAATATCTTACAAAATTGCTAGCAAAAGTCATTATTCCTTGTCACATAATGCTTGTAATAGATACTGTCAGCATATAATTTTTTGTTGAAATTGGTCGAAAGCGATGTAAGTTACACCAAATAAACCTACATATTTGTATGGGCGTGATTTTGAAAGTAAATGCCTCATCTTCTTGAATCACATACGTATTATTTACTTGCTAAATTTGGCGATATTTGGTTGAGCAGTTTTTGAGTTATAACGTAAAAGATTTATATATTAAAGTGGTTCTATCTTCCAAAATGGAGGAACGACAACAATGTGCATTTCAGAATTCATTGCTTACACTATGCGGTGTCAACATACAAAGTTTGGTTTTAATCTGTTTAATGGTTTCCGTGTTATATCATATCACCGAAAATTTTAAAATGGCCGCCATTTTGAAAGTAAACGGTCAGAATGGTCGAAAAATATATAAAACGGGTGTCATTACCAAGTACTATTTTTGTACCATGTTTGGCGAAATTCGGTAGACGCATTCAAAAATTGAAAAGGGAAGAGAGAGAGAGAGAGAGAGACGCACATGCACACGCGCACACGCACACACACACGCGTGCACACACACACAGGAAAGTGATGACATAAGCCTTTCTTTCCTTCGGAAAGTAGGCTAAAAATGAATGCTGGACTATAAAAATGGCTTCGTTTGTAGTTATTAAAGTTGTTTCGAAATATTTACTATACACTCCTAGGGTTTATAGGAAGGACTGAAATGTTTAACGTTTCGAATAACAAACCATGTACGAAAACGTACGTCTCTTTACAAATAGTTTTAAAATTAGAAGAAAAAAAATCCTAGAGCTTCTATAGTATTTTGACCAGCACATCCTTACGCAAATACGTACATATTCGTAACAATAGCATGCGAAGCACCGAAAAGCTAGCTATACGATTGGTTAATAATATTGCAATTGCACCTGCAAGTACTGGTAATGACAGAAGAAGTAAAACTGCTGCTGGACAAACCAAAACTACATCAGAAACCAGGACATGCTGACAGAGTTCTAAGTCTAGCCAATAATTTACTATATTTACAATTATCAGCGAAACTGGAAAAGTGGTGTCAAAACTACGAAAGCTGAAACGCACTTCGTCGCCTGTCAAGAAGGAGAAGAAGAAGAAGAAGAGCTTTAGGATGTCCAATAAGGTTATTGGATACTGCCCAATAGAAGATACATAGTAAAAAATATCTGTACTTGTCAACAAACTATTATTTGGAAAATACCTTGCAAATGTTTTCTAGTGACAATATAGAGATAAAATATTGTACATTCACAACAGATTATTTTGGAAAACATACTAAATTAATATAGCTAGGGCCACATATTTTTGTTGAAAATATTTCGCGACTATTTGTACTCCAAAACACTTTAGTTCACAAATAACAACTCGCACGCGTCTTGCGTGTCTGCCGGCCAATCAGGGACATTCAGTGTCAAAGTAACTTTATTCTGATTGGCCCAGTCGATCAGAAAATGTCTTCTCACACAGACAAGTGGCCAATGGTCGAAGGAAATTAGTACGTTCGCACGTAAGATGTTGAAATCTAGACTGCGCGTAAATCTTTTCGTGAAAAACATGTGGCCCGGCCCGTATACAGCTCAATGGTTATAATATACTAAAACTTGAGCGCCACACCATTTACTTGATCAAATTCAACAATAGTCTTACACATTCTACACTAAGGTTTTGTGAAATGGGCTGTAATTTATTTGTATTGTTACAGAAATATCTTTGGTAACAAGTTTCTAAAGACTTTCCTTGTATAAGTGCAAAGCAAATGTACAGTGTAAGATGATGACGCGAAGGACTCAAACCCGAAACCAGTGGCTTGAACGAAGTCTCCGTACCTATGTCGTCAGTGAAATAACCTTATAGGGCTCCTGTATGGCAAATTACTATTTATACTGTTATCTTACTTACACTTAATGCTGAACAAAACATGTAAATTATTGGCAAGAATAGTTTTGAAACAACAGCTACGTGTTAGTATTTTTTACTCTTTCAGCATAGTTAGTATCACTTATACCGACAGAGGAACTAATGCAAGTTTTCCAGCAGATACTAAAGAAAAACTGCTCTCTTGAAACATGATAAAACTTATTTTGTTAACTTTAAAACTAGACTGAAAGGTAACCATTTCACTGCATTTTCGTCACAGTACGATTGTGCCTTCTCTTATAAGCATATTTCTGACATGTTCGTTCCTGCTCTTATGACTGAAATGTAATAAGTCATGATTGAACAAATTTTATTCTTGTAAACGTTTTGTGGAAGTACCAGAAGTAGCAAACACACAACGTACATGCACAAGATATTGAAATATGTGAACAAATCACAATATAAAAGCAAATGTAATGGACAGTAATGTCACATGTTGCTGGCAAACGTCGCTTATCTTGCCCCGTCTCACTCAAGCGTACAAAAAAATGTTCCACCGATAGAGTTGTAATGCGAGAAGTGCGCGGCGATTTACAAAGGTGAGCTGCCGCGTATGCCAGGTAAGCCTATCGGGGTCCTGCGCGCTCCCGACCTTGTATGGATTGAATTTTTGAGGTCATCTTAGAAAGAATGTTCTGCTCTTCGCCCTTACCTCTCTCAGCAATACTCGGGGTGCGGGGATCGGGCAACCTTTTAGAACGGGTTCATCAAGACTTGAGCAGGTGGACCTCAGAGCTGACAGTTTAGAGTTCGGATGATTGTGCGTATGTTTTGTGGGACGGCAAACCGATAATTTTTCAAGAGGACATCCGTGTCAGGAAAAGCATGGATTGGACGCCTTGGGGCATGTTTCATGGCCACCGCGGTCATCATATCTGGGTTACTTTGAAGTGTATGGTGTACTACTCTTGTGCCATCAAGGGATGGACCTCATCGCACGAATCCACGCAGTGACTTAACTACAGAGCACACAACTACATATGCGTCAATCTCTGCACCACCGGTGTAGACTATATAATAAAGTATACACGGGTGTCAACAATTTGAAGACCTTTTGTAATTTACTGAATGATGCTATACTGTTTTTTGGGTTAGTGGTGGTTCCGCGATACGATGTATAACGCACGCCCATCACCATGGCAGAAGCGTTGTCCAACTTTGACGCCCCACAGTGCGCAAACTAACCCCTCTTGAAAAATGGGTTTGTTTGCTGTCCCGCGCACAACATACTAAGCGTTGTTGGTGTTTTTTTTTNAACTAACCCCTCTTGAAAAATGGGTTTGTTTGCTGTCCCGCGCACAACATACTAAGCGTTGTTGGTGTTTTTTTTTCGAATCGTCTGGTATATGAAACTTCATGTGATCGGTACTTTTATACTTTAACAAGAAACTGACAGGNGTTTTTTTTTCGAATCGTCTGGTATATGAAACTTCATGTGATCGGTACTTTTATACTTTAACAAGAAACTGACAGGTGCTGTTTTCCGACAAGTACGGTCCAAATACTTCAAACATACAGTAATAAATTGTAACATTTCAATACCACATTTTAGTAGTTCATTAAATGTTTACGAAGTTGTAAACATTTGTTGGGAAATACTACCGGCTGTTTCCTCCGTAGTGTCTCTTGCATACGCACAACACATATAATAATTTATTTTTATTTCATGTAATCTCCTTTCGACGTAATCACAATAATATATAGGATGATTCTAAAATCATGGGACAAACATTGAGGGGCTGTAGAGCTCACTTAAACAAAAAAATATTGTAAAGGAATATATGGGCGGGAGTGACGCGTTGAGGCACAAACACAAAAATAACACATAAAATGCAACACATTGGTTATTTACAACTTCGCCGCTAAATGCCTTTTTACAGCAATGTTTATAATAATTAATTGCTCAAAATTGCTACCACTGACAGTTATGCAAGCTTGGTAGCGTCGGTGGAGCGATTGGCGAACAGATTCAAATACCTTGGGTATTTCACGCACGCGTGCAGCCGCACAGGATTGTCGAGCGACGAGGTCTTCAATGGAATCAACTGGAGTCTCGTAAGTGAGGGCTTTCAAATGCCCTCATAGGAACAAATGGAGACTCGATAAATCTGGCGATCGTGGTGGCCGTTAATGTGTTATGTTTTTGTGTTTGTGCCTCAACGCGTCCCTTCCGCCCATATATTCCTATACAACTTAACACACAAAATCACTCGAGTACCACCCCTCAATGTTTGTCCCATGATTTTAGAATCATCCTGTATAGAAAAATTCACATGTGGGATGTTACGAACATTTGCTACGAAAAAGCAGTCTAAGAAAGAGTGAACACACGTGACGGGTTGTGGGAGCCGTGTCGGAAATGTGTTCGTGCGTGCTCCGGAGGCACGACCAGGAATTGACGATGCCCGTCGCTGACTCAGCCTGCTTGAAGGAGACAGAGAAATGTTCACACGACAAAACTTCCAAACTACTTCGAAGAGGGTCACCGCCCCTCCCCTCCCACGCACACTGTGGAATAAATACGTTTCCCCCCACCCCCCTTTCCGGGCTAGTGTTTTTATTTCGTTGCCGATACACTTAAAAGCCCTAAAAGCAACTCGGAACCTGGAGACATAACTCACGTCCGACAAANTTTTATTTCGTTGCCGATACACTTAAAAGCCCTAAAAGCAACTCGGAACCTGGAGACATAACTCACGTCCGACAAAGACTCTCCGGGCTTCCCTTACCAGCACTTTTTTTTTATTTCTCCCCNAGCAACTCGGAACCTGGAGACATAACTCACGTCCGACAAAGACTCTCCGGGCTTCCCTTACCAGCACTTTTTTTTTATTTCTCCCCTAGCATCCTCTCTCCTTTCTTTCTTCTTCGGCTTCCTTCATCCCCCACACGCTGTTGCCTGTCCATGCAAATCCTCGTCCTAATAGTTTTCTTACCTCCCTCGAGACGTCGCCTGCTTGCGCTTGGCGTCGCTTTGTCCTGCTACTACCACACTTTTTTACCCTCGTATTTCTTTTTTTTTTTGTCCCTCCTATTATTGTTTTNTTCTTACCTCCCTCGAGACGTCGCCTGCTTGCGCTTGGCGTCGCTTTGTCCTGCTACTACCACACTTTTTTACCCTCATATTTCTTTTTTTTTTGTCCCTCCTACTATTGTTTTGCGAAATCCCCTTTCTCGCGGTTGCCCCTGGCCTTCTCGTGCTCCCTCCTCTATCCATTTCGCAAGCGTCTCCTTTCTTCCTCTCGCCGTCCGTCGGCAACCCGCGACGCGCCAGTAAATTAGGCACTCTTTTCATTAAGTCTTTTCTCCCCATGTCTCCACTTCAGAACGGCAATAAAAAGAAGGCGCCGTCACGCGCTAGCCGCGATGCAGAATCTTCGAGATGAAAATCTTCTGCGTCCACCTCTTCGCTCTTCTGCCGCTCCTTCCTTGTCCCGCATCCACCTGGTTTCTCCTCGTCCACCTGTTCTACCACTCGACCTTTCTTCACCTCAGTTTTGAAAGCGTCAGTAAAGGTGAGGCCATAACCTCCAAGGATGGGATTTAACAAAGAAAGACCCTCCATAGGAAAGAAAATGTGCTGCATGTGTTAAGATCACGCACGTTTATGCGGCTCTGAATTTCACCAAAACTCTCTCTATTTCCAAGTAGCATTTAACGTAGCATGCATTTCTTGCATAAAACATTATACTCGTTTATATTTTTATAAACTGTCACATTCGCTAAAATATTGTTTGAATTTGTAGAAATGGCTTTTTATTCCTCATTTACTCATATATCTCCGGTTTCCATAATAACACTAGCACAAATACTTTTGTGAAGCTAATAGTTGCGAGAAAAAAAATACAAATACTGAAACAAATGGTACTAGCATTTCTGGCCTTTCACTTACACAACCTCAAAATACTATATTTTAGGTTGGTGTCGATTTTGTCTAACAATTTTCTTTCCCTTTTTGTACGCCATCTTAATGTTTTGCATCTTTATGGAATTTTAATACACTGGGACTCGGCATAATTAAAAGTTAAATAGCGTAACGTGCATCTAATCAAATATATATATATATATATATATATAATTATATCAAATCTAAGTAGGCGGTAGTCCCCGACAAACCTTCTAGTTTCATTGTTTGCCTACGATAAAATTGAGTGTGTGACATCCTACTTAGTCTTAGTTCCTTTCCAGACATCTTGAGCATAAACAAAACATCTTTAACAGCTATTGTTATACTTAATTGAGTTTTTAATTGTGACAATAAAAATCATACACTTAGTGACTTGCTAAAAAAAACAGTTGGCAACGATGGAAGAAAGAGTTCCATCTTTGAACGTCGTATTAAAAGAGTAATACGTAAATTTGTGGAACGGAATTAATTTAATTTTAAAGTTTCTTATTGTTTTATGCAAACTAGTGTGTGGCATTATAATAGTGACACATGTACGTTCGCAAATATATCTCAGTTTCAATTAACGCATAGATAAAGCCACTGCTCTATGGAGACGTAAAATTTTTCACATGTTGGAAGGATACAAAATTCAGAGAAAGTATATCCTCTGGAAGGCTTTTAAAAACTCTCTGTTAACTGTGACCAGCCAATACAGAAATATACCAGAAAAAGTTGATTTGCTACTGTCATACGATGTTAAAGACGAAAATTACTTTCAAACTTCTTGAAGAAAGTTTAGGTCATAAAAGGATAAAAATTTGCTTTTATATAGCTGACAATTAAAAGTTAAACGTAGGTGAAGTCATTAACAACTTATCGTTGATGATGTTGAAGGAGCGCGAGACGGATATAATCCACAGTGAGAGAAAATCGAACAAAATTTTTTTTTTTGNATTAACAACTTATCGTTGATGATGTTGAAGGAGCGTGAGACGGATATAATCCACAGTGAGAGAAAATCGAACAAAATATTTTTTTTTTTATAGAGCCAAAAATTATTTGGTTTCCATAACAAAATATTTTGTTGGGCAAACAAAAGTTTAAAAGTAACAAAATTACTTTTGTTCATCTAACCAAATACACGCTTGAATAAACAAAGTCTCTGTGTTGGGCCAAAAGAGACTAGACTGTCATAAAAATATTTTGTCGAATCAATTGTATATATTTGTTTGGACAATCATTTCATTGCCTTTGTTCGAAAACACAACTCGAGAGTTTGAATTTTGTGCGACAGTTATGATAGTAGCAGTGTTTGTTAGTGCTTTTGTTGATGCTTAATAATAGTATAAACACACCAGTAGAACAAGTTTAAAGGGAAACTGAAGAGTAAAGCCTTAAAACTTGAAGTATTTGTTTGCGCACGTTGTCCAGTGTTTGCAGTATATCTACTTTAAAACATACCAACTTCATCAGTAGTCAAGTAAGCTCAGGATGCTGAGGCAGAAATCATAACATTTTTATGTCAACCCAAACTAATTAATGTACGTGGGGCCAAACAAATATTTAGTTGCACCAACAAAATCTTTGTCTGGGGCAACCATATAAGAACAGAATGATTTGTGTTCAGAAACAAAAATATTTTTTTGCCCCATATACAAGCAAATAATTTGCTTACGTTAAACAAAGTTTGTTTGATTTAAAAAAAAACCTTCTTCTCAGTGCGAAGCGTGTGATGAAAACTCCGTCCTTCCGGCCATTCGGTGTAATTCCCTAAAATTAATCCCTTTTCCTTCTTCCCAGTTATGGCAGAAAAAAATCACTCAATACAACCGCCAGGAGGTTGCACAAATGCAAAAAAAATTGCTGAAAAAATGTGTGTGGTTTATAAAGAAAATGCTACAATTTTTAAGCTTTCTTTTCTTTCTACAAAATTTCGAATCTAATACCAAAATATAAAAATTTCCAACTCACGTGGTTATTATTCTGACTGTATGGAACTTGAAAACATTAAAAAAATATTCCCTTTTACATAGACCCGCACAAGAGATATTTACAAAGTTATGCTAGAAAATCACTTTAAAAAAAGTTACATAAAAATTACTTGAGCAGTATTAAAAGTTAACTTGTGCAATCTATCCATCATCTCAAACTGCCGGTGCCGCGGTGGTGTAGTGTTCAGACTACTCGTCTCCCAACCAGGCGAACCAGGTTCGATTCCCGGCGGGGTCGCTCTCAGATTTTCGCAAATGGGAATCGTACTGATGGGTTTCCTCGGGGATCTCCTGTTTCCCCCGCCTTTGCATTCCGGCGCTGCTCCACACACAGCTCACTTCACCCTCATCGCCTCTCAAGACCTCGTTGTTGAGAGCCGCCCAAATCACTCAGCTAAACTTAAGGTATGTCGACGGCGTCCCCCTGATTGTAAACAAAACGGTCTTATAATACATCACTGCATTTACTTCTGAAAAGGTTATTATTTTATTCTTCATTTTTTCAAATGTTTCGACTTACTCTGTAGATATTGAGAATAGGATCCACATGCAGCCTATATGAGACATATTTTTCTCCAAATGATGTAAGGAATAAGCCCCGTGAGTGGCGGTGTCTCCTCGTGAATCATCTTGTATATAGTCGACTCACGGTTACTTCCAACTTTTCTGGAGCCCTGCTAATGTTATACTTTGTGGCTATTTCTCCACCTCATGCAAAAAAAGCTCAACCTAGTCAATAAAATTAAACCAAAGGGAAAACGCACCGCATTCGTGCGCACTCAGTTTAATGACACGTTGCATGAGAACTGTTCCACNTGCAGCCTATATGAGACATATTTTTCTCCAAATGATGTAAGGAATAAGCCCCGTGAGTGGCGGTGTCTCCTCGTGAATCATCTTGTATATAGTCGACTCACGGTTACTTCCAACATTTCTGGAGCCCTGCTAATGTTATACTTTGTGGCTATTTCTTCACCTCATGCAAAAAAAGCTCAACCTAGTCAATAAAATTAAACCAAAGGGAAAACGCACCGCATTCGTGCGCACTCAGTTTAATAACACGTTGCATGAGAACTGTTCCATACTTGGCACTGCCAACTCACTTATTTTCTTTCTTTTTATATTATTATTAATCGTAAATTAAATAATATAAATGAACGGTAAACTATTTGTGAAAATTCAATTTAACCAAAAATAAGACACTTTAACGTTAACAGAAGTATAAGGCGCTTGTGATAAATGACAACTAAAGGACACAACTCCACGTGTTGCATGGGGTCATTTGTCAAAGGTTTGATTCAAAAAGATTTGAAGATACTGCGAATGGACATAACTGCAATCGGGGACTCTCCAGCGCGGTTTTGAAGTGGTCAATCGTCTCTACACGATGACCCATGACCAGGTCAAATACAAAGTCGCCAATGTAGCAGCAGTAGGCATATTCAAAGGGCAATGAACTAATGCAGACTCAAAGGCAGATCACAGAAGAGCGATTAGTCGCTGTGGTGGGCACTATACTTGGCAGTGTCTATTAGATCACTATCGTAGGTGGTTCCCATGGAACCCGACTGTGAATCAAATGCGGCACACGGGCTGTTCTTCCGGCAGCAACTTGGCCACTATTGATTGGATGGCCACGAATTCCTGCTCCCTGGTGTAACAAAGGAAGAGAAGGTCGTCTGGCTACCATCACTACGACCCTGAAATAAGCCCTGTTAGCATCGAGTGAAAACATGCGTGGTTACTAACAACCGAGAAGAGCAAACAGCGTGTAATATGGACGCTGTTCTTCAATCGTCAAATACCTATTACTTACGGAACTCTTGAATCCAGATGCGATCATCCTTAGTCGATCTTTACACGAATACCCTTGCATCATTGCGACGTCACGTTATGACCAGAAAGAGTGGTTTCCTAACGAAGGATCTTACTTGCCTTCATGACAACGCCAAGCCACACAAGTGCACAAGTTACAGANAAAGAGTGGTTTCCTAACGAAGGATCTTACTTGCCTTCATGACAACGCCAAGCCACACAAGTGCACAAGTTACAGACCACAAATTCCGTTGAGAGATCCTGACCCATCCACTCAGCAGCCCTGATCTGTCCTCATGTGGTTTCCAAGTGTTCGAGTTATTGAAGAAAGGCTTCTAAGAGNCTCATGTGGTTTCCAAGTGTTCGAGTTATTGAAGAAAGGCTTCTAAGAGGACCCACTTTCAGAATGGCGAAGAAAGGTAGGAAAGGGTGAAGCTATTGACTCACAGCCATAAGAATTCCTCATCGTCCGGCATCACAGCGGGAGTGATGTGTTGTATATGGCGGAGAGTATTAATATGTACTGTCGTTACTTCCCTACTAAAGGTTTCCGTCGAGGTCCCTTTATAAACCACTAAAATTATAGTAGGATAATAGGAAATCATAGTTTAAAAATAATTATTTACCTGATACACTCAATCATAGAAAAAATGTATTATATTCTGCTGAAAAATAAGAACGTTGATTTAAAGCAGTAGTTTTAAAATAAAATTGTTATTTGAAAATACCAGAATTTATATGAGATAGTGGTTCGGGAAATACTACTACAGAGTCNTTTTAAAATAAAATTGTTATTTGAAAATACCAGAATTTATATGAGATAGTGGTTCGGGAAATACTACTACAGAGTCACTGAAATTACTTCAAATTATGTTATCAACATAGTAAAATGTAACAGTTAAGTCCCAAGAGTTAAATCATGAAACCAAAACTGATGAGTGAAATATGTTACATAAAAGTCATTAATTTTTCTTCATGTCACGTTAATGTAATGCAGGGCATATAGAGCTGAAGCATACCTTATTGTACTGTAATGATCCAGTTAAGTGTTTTACATAATTCGTNGTAATGCAGGGCATATAGAGCTGAAGCATACCTTATTGTACTGTAATGATCCAGTTAAGTGTTTTACATAATTCGTGAATTTTTTTTCCTAAGCATTTTTATCAATGAGTTAAAGGTAATGAAATTATAGTGAATTGAAGCTGTCCGTATTCNGAATTTTTTTTCCTAAGCATTTTTATCAATGAGTTAAAGGTAATGAAATTATAGTGAATTGAAGCTGTCCGTATTCGAAAATCCAGCTGTATATAGTTTGATGGAAAATGCAGTGTTGCAAATGAGGGAGTCCTGCAGAAGACTGACGTGGGTTCAAGACCACGAGGATGTCCAGGCCATGCACGTGTGCGAAGAAATGCGCGGGCGTGTTTGGACGGCAGACTTGATTTCCCNGTCTCCAGTCCTGGAGCGAGGCGCCTTGCGGCGTCCTACACCCGCTCTGGAGGGAGAGACGGAGATGGGACGGCGACGTCGACGAGACTCTGGGCCAGCTGTCATGTGGGGGATCGCCGCAATGTCACGCGGCAGGTGAGAAGACAGCCACGAGACTCCTCCGTGTATCTGGGGTGTGTCCGACGACAATTTCCTGTTTCCTCACTCAGAGACCGTGTTTTACGGACATTTTCCCTAACCCCTTGACATACTGTCCCGAGTATACTCGTTCACATGTCCCATGTCGCAGAAAAGGTGAGATCACGGTCGTTGCTGTGCAGGTCTAGACGCTAGCACCAATATATAATTTGAAATCGTATAATGAGCAACAAAGTAGACACAATACGGTTGACTTTAAGAAGTAAGCAAAGTCAAGAATCAAACGCAGGTAACTTTAAGTTTGTGGTATGAGTAAATATTCCTTTCAGTGACTCAATTAACAGGACGAATCAAAAGCTGAACCCGGATTAAGCTATCTCGAACCTTATCAAAGAGGCCAGCCCCTGTTGACGTCGGAATACTTTTCTTGGTTCATTCGATGGTAGAACCACTCAATCTGTTTTACAATGGGTAACGGAGATTACTTTAAAAGTAAAAATATATCCCGAAAGTGGGATAAGCTAGATTGCATTCTGATAATAAAGAACGGCCTGAAATATGACTTTCCTTCCTCCCACTTTTTCTGATAGAGCGAAAGCCATTTTTTAGTACAGCTTTTGCATGTTTTTTCTTATCTCTTAACTTTCGTAAGAAGACATATGTATCTCATGTTCTGAATACTGAATACCTTCAGCACATTTTTAACCTGCGTGAGATTTGAATTTTCTGTCGATAGAAACGATTTGCAACGCTTCCAGCACAAAAGCAGGATTGAGTATCCAATACTTAGCATTTCATGAAGGCATAATTTGGTCATTTAACATCCTTCATTTGAGATCAGTCGAAACGAGTGAAGAGAAAGGACATACAAGGGCGAAAAATAAAAAAATATAAAGTTCAATATAGGCCTAATCAATATCCAATTCAGAATGAATTATAACACTCAATTTTGAATAATTAAAATTTATGATTAAATGTAACATTTTAAATGGTATCGTTTACTATCTTTAAAATAGGCTTTATATTTTTTGTTACCCTTGTGAAATTAAATAAATTATGTATTATATTAGTCCCGATTTTGTCTATTTCTATTCGTGTGTACTATTTAGTAAACTTTCAACAATGGCAATATCGCGTTCTGTGAACAATTTTTTACATGTTAGTTTTTAAACACTAAACTTTTCTCATCTAAATTTCTGTGTACCCGTTTATTTATTTGATCCAGTTCCCTCGTAGGACTGTGGTTTTAGTTATTTTTATACTACTAAATAGTTAATTTTTATTTNTATTTATTTGATCCAGTTCCCTCGTAGGACTGTGGTTTTAGTTATTTTTATACTACTAAATAGTTAATTTTTATTTACATTTATATTACGTCTGTGCAAAAAGAATATAAAATTAGTGGAAATATGTTTTCTTTCTTGCGTGTTCCAAAAGANCCATTTATATTACGTCTGTGCAAAAAGAATATAAAATTAGTGGAAATATGTTTTCTTTCTTGCGCGTTCCAAAAGAGGTTTTGCATTTATGTTTTTTTTTATTAGTTAATTTAATGTCAGGTAGGCATGAACCAATAGGTTTTGGTTCTGTATCACATTCTACGGCACATAAATATTAAGTCACAGGAAAATGGTTTCCGAGATCCAGAACTTCTCGGGACAGTTATGAATTTCCGATGTTTGTTAACTATGAGCAGATATTGACTGTTTTAATTGTAAGCGTAAAAAGCATTAAAACTAACTTCAGTTTTTTTTTACTCCAGCATTAGTGAAAGACAGTATCTCGCACGGTGCAGATTTCTATGGAGAATTGAAAGTGACCACCCAGTACAATTCCTTTTTTCATTTTACTTAATTTTAAAAAATCAACAATTTAACACTTTAATAAAAACATTTAAATGTGGTTTTTCTGACATATTTCCTACCTGGTAGCAAGAATAACTTAATTTTAAACTTTCAGCAGCTTTAAAAGAAGCATCTCGTTATATTTTCTAAAATAATGACTTGTCAAAATTTGTGTTTTTAAAACCTTTACAATTGTATGTCACGTCATTTATAATAACTTAAGAAGATTTTGGTAAAATTTTTATGTCTCGTAGACAACTATATCATAAGTGATGCTACCGGCTCTCAAGACCTCGATGTTAAGAGCCGCCAAGATCTCTTCACTTACTCATTAGTGACGCTATCAGAGACTCAGGCAATCGAGGACTTGAGAAGAAAGTGACTGTGGGCATGTAGTAAAGAAAGGTCCCAGTGATTAGTTGGCATGGTGTCAGACAACCAATGTAAACCCAAAATCAGGATGGCTGGACCACGAATCAAACCANCTCGTTATATTTTCTAAAATAATGACTTGTCAAAATTTGTGTTTTTAAAACCTTTACAATTGTATGTCACGTCAGTTATAATAACTTAAGAAGATTTTGGTAAAATTGTTATGTCTCGTAGACAACTATATCATAAGTGATGCTACCGGCTCTCAAGACCTCGATGTTAAGAGCCGCCAAGATCTCTTCACTTACTCATTAGTGACGCTATCAGAGACTCAGGCAATCGAGGACTTGAGAAGAAAGTGACTGTGGGCATGTAGTAAAGAAAGGTCGCAGTGATTAGTTGGCATGGTGTCAGACAACCAATGTAAACCCAAAATCAGGATGGCTGGACCACGAATCAAACCACAGTCTTCCAAAATGCAAGTACAGTTTGCTACAACTGAGCATCAGGTTGGATAAGTAAATTTGTTGTTTCAAATTACCGTATCTGGATTTGGACAAAAAAGTAAATTCAAAAGTAGAATCTTTAATTATTGACCTGCATGCATAAAATTATAATTGTATTATAAATAATGTCATGTTTGTATAAAATGCCCAATTAAAAAAAACACACTATTTCGAAAAGTCAAATGTGGTGTCAACAATTACACCTAAGTCTTATATTTAATTTACCTGATATCATTTCTAATAAACCATTCCAGAGTAACGAGAAAACTGAGAGAAAAATTCGTACTGAAAATGTTAGCGGACAGTTTACTGATGCTTTTATGAATTATTAAACTTTTCTTTAGGGATATACAATTTGGGGCATTTTAAAAACATTTTACACGAACATAAACGCACGATCTGTCAGTTTTTAATGAAAAAATACAAATAACTATACTTTTTAGATAAATATTTTAAATTCTCTGTGAATGAAATCACGTCGTAAACTTTCTTCAATATAAACAGCTTTTATTGCAGGTTTGATTTTCTTTATTCGTGGAACTAGTTTAAACGGTCGAGTTAACCTGTCCTATTCAACAGAACACCGTGAATATAGTTATCACATTAGTTTTAATTCTTATATATTTCTGCTGGCTTGTAAGCAAGGGCGTAACCTCTAGTTTTATCTCACTTAGCAGTACTCAGTAACGACTTCTTATTTCCCTAAGAAATAAAATTTTCAAATTTAAATTGCACATGCACAAACCGCCAACCTTTAGTTAATAAGTTTTCACTAACCAAAAGAAAAAATACTCTCCAGTGACTTACTTGTCGTTGAAACTTCTCGGGTATGTAAAACGTTATTAAGTGCGGTCTGTATAATTGAGAATTGCTTCTTATTTTTTTTCCAATTATGCTGTTTATCTTTACACATATCACATACCTACCATAAATAGAAGTATTTTGTCGTGTTAGTTTCAAGCAGAAGGTGTTGAAAACTACACAGTGTAACACTAAAATATTTTATAGACACATATTATCCTTAAAGTTTACACCGTTGTGACTACATTACGCTAATCACTGCGATATTTGCTTCAGTTTTCTATTGACTGTAACTAATTATTATTATGGTGTAGCCGTAGGTAAGGTCTTATAGAAAACGTTTGCAGTAAACATTCTTTTCATGTTGTTACCAGATTGTAATGACACGGTAACTCGCGTTCTTTTGTAACTGGAATAAAAAAAAATCAGAAAAGTCTTACCAGAGTCGGAGTATCGTTGTGTTAACGTTCCTGGCAAAACCAGTTACAGTCCATTCATGGTTACTTCCAATATTTCTGAAGCCATTCTGAGTTCTACTTTCAAGTTATTCCTCGCCTCATGCAAACCAATCTTAACCAAATCTATAAAATTACACCAAATGCACAACGCAATGCATTCTTGCATACTCGGTTTAGTAACATTTTTCAAGAAAACTATTTCTTACTAGGTAAACAAACACGCCTATTTTTCTCAGTTTTTATTCATATTAATTATAAATAAAATATTATAAATTGTAGATGAAAAATAGGGAAATGTTCAATAAAAAAATTAATTCTGTCAACATAAGTATTATATTTTATGATACATTACATACAAAACACGGCATACATAGGGCTATTTTTCACTTGTATGATTCAAAAAAGTCTGAAGACACCACGAGTAGACTTTACCGAGAAACTCTAATCATTCAGTGAAATTAGTGCGAAAGTCGGGGGAACGAAGCGAGCTGCCGCTTCAATTGTGTCTTAGCAATCAGCTGGTCAGATAAATAGAGTTGAAGATTGTATTTCCTTCAGTTCTTAGAATCGCTGTACTGCAAAGACGTTTGTCCGCACTAGTTCCATCTTTACGGAGATATGTTAAAATAAAAGTTCTTTCGGACATCATGTGCAATTACACAATCAGAAACTGTCAACGATTTCATTAAAAATATTAANCCATGTGTAATTACACAATCAGAAACTGTGAACTATTTCATTAAAAATATTAACTGGAGTCTATTAATTACCATTACATCTTTACTTCTTCATTACTTGGATAACAAAAAAATAGAAACGCAAACCATTTTTATGACTTCATATATCAGGTATCAGACATACTAACTTCAGCATAAAAATTCCAACTTTTCTTTTAAAACACAAAAACCAATTTTCCCACCATGAATTACTGCAACGAAATATCTGAATAAAATACAACGCCTTCATTTCAAAAAAATGTGGGCAGATTTTATCGTAACTGTGCCCTTTTGATTGGTCAAAAACTAGTTTAAAAGGCAGGACTTACCCCAGTTATAGATAGATATAACGTTGCCGCAATGACTTATTTTCTCATTACTACTCTTTAACCCATATTTTACTAACAATAGAAGAGTGAAATAAATTATATGTCTTAAAAAACTCTGACATACTGGAGGCAAGCAAAAATTAAAGGGAAAACCAATTTTTACAGACCTGTTGCACTTTAAGTTCCCTCCTTAACATAGTATCACTATATAAACACTTCATTTGCTGCAACATGCAATTAATTCCCATAAATAAATTTTTGGTAAAATATTAACCACTGCAAAGCAGGTTTTCTGGAAACGAAACTCCTGTTATATTTATATGTTAATAGCGATGATAAGCATTGCTTCGCCGTTGTAAGAGTTCAGCAGTATTCTGTGTGGTCAAGTCAGTTACTGTATTTTCAAGGTTTAACCATTATGTCGATGAGATAAGCAGTTCTTTTATTTGTTAACGTAGAATTAATTATGATTCGTTACGTACGAGAATCTAGAATGTCCGAAAGAAAAACTCTAAGAACACTTACTATTTCCTTTGATAAACAGAGATATTCTGTATGTTGTAAACAAAACAAGACCAAAGTAATTTAAGTATCTGCCATAAAGAAAGGCACTATTCTCTTTAGCAAAAATACATAAAGAAAAAGTTNAAGACCAAAGTAATTTAAGTATCTGCCATAAAGAAAGGCACTATTCTCTTTAGCAAAAATACATAAAGAAAAAGTTGTATGTTCTTCTAAACTTCCACTTAAATTAAATCACGATTTTGTTATTTTAAACGAAGCAGCCTCAAATAAATCGTTTCTTTGCAATAAAAAAGCTTTGTACGTATATTTATAGGATAGTTTCCTGGAATTTATATAAGCATTCTCAAAAACCAGCCTGCTTACTTGTTTCACCCATGAACATTGCCATACATCTATTGGCTGGAATGCGTGCGAAATATTTAGCGAAATTTTTAAAAACATAAATGTTATTCCTATGCCAGTTCTTAGGGAGCGGTTATATAAAAACGGAACTTGTTAATGCGCGTTCGTTAACGTAGCCATATTGAAATAATTAAGTGGTGACCGAATTGAATATGACGACATTGCTGCACCTTAGTTTCTGAGGGTAGGGTTTATTTTGTTTGCATTCAGCCGCACTCCACCGTAATCATTTATAACGGAACACTTATCAACCCGTTCTGTCACAAGTTGATTTCTGAGTTCAGGTGATGCGATCACGTAATTATTTTGGTACATGGTGTACTTGTGTTCGGCGCTTAGCTTGCGACCAGTGGACAACGTGCCCACTGCTCGGTGATACTGGCATTGTCCAATCACGTCAAAGCGCCGTAGAAAATCCCACAAATCAGATTAGCCACAAGGAAGTCTCTCAAAGTATTGGGCACAGGTGCCTCACTGTGTACAACACCGACCATAAGTATAATTCATGTGCAACATGTTTACGATCTCGGACACGTTGACTGAACCGGCTAATACAGAGTTTATAAATTTTCCACTCGACTAATTTCACATTGAGTGTAAAGACACGAAATAGGTGTACGTCGTTACTTGACCTTCTCAATGTACCGTCTACTTACTCCACTGCAGAGGTTCGGAGCGCAGTACGAAAGGAAAGTAGTTGTAATGTCCTTACACGCGCGGCTTACAGTGAACAAGAAGCGAGTGTAACCGGAACAAATTCGGAGGCCATACGACCTTTTACAGAGGTGAACATGTTTGAAACGAAGTACGTCTGTCCCCTGTACACCCTGGTAATTAATTTCATATTTATAAGGATCAGTAACAAATTTCATAGGTCACCAAATGAACTGTTACAATTTACAATACGGAGCAATTTTCCTCTGTTCACGTGAGCGATACTGCCATCGCCTTTAAAAATTCATTAAATGCAGACACGGACCGTAAGTTGTCAAAACATTACTCCGAAAGCGCTCATTGTCTCGCGAATCAGGTGCACCCAGAACTCCCGCTTGAAAGAAGCGCTGCACAGTCTTTCAGCCACCATTTACGCACGACATCGTACGGCAGCTCAAAAATTCGCTGGCTTCCGCGCGATCCAGAAAGAGAACACGCACGCACATGCGCTTTAAGTCTGTGCTCCAGTCTCTACACTGGATTATATTTTCCCTCCTTCGCCCCCCGGACCTTCGACCTAGGAGCGCGCCAGCAAGTTCCAGTCTCTTCTTCATTGCCGTGGCTGGATTAGCTTAAGACGCTCCGACGGGGGAAGGATTTGGAGGCGGTGAAGAAAATTCGAAGTTGGAAGTTCCCGCTGGGTTCACTGAACGAGGAGGAATGTTGCGTGCTTGCGAGAGAGAGAGAGAGAGAACGAGAGAAAGAGAGTTAAAGAGAAAGGAAGAGAGAAAAAGAAGGAAAAAGAGAGAAACAGCAGGAAGCAGAGAGAGGAACAGAGAGAGAGACAGAGAGTGAGAAAGAGTAATGGTAGGAAGAGCTGCCTATACGCACGTCTTCTGAAGCTGATGAACTTAGAGCAACGTTCGAGGGCGGGAGAAGGGAAGTGGTGCTGCAGCCGAAAAGAACAAACGGTCGCTCTTCGGCGCGGTTTGTCACGAAAAGCCAGTACACGTCCCTCAAGTTCGGGAGCGGAATGCGACGTGGCTGCGAAGAGACCGCCAAACGACGAGCAGAGTTTCAGCAGAAGTATTGCACGCTAATAATGTACGGCNACGACGTGGCTGCGAAGAGACCGCCAAACGACGAGCAGAGTTTCAGCAGAAGTATTGCACGCTAATAATGTACGGCATTTGTGGGCGAAGTCTGGATATAAACATAATTTCAGAAAATATTTAAACACTGAAGACTACTGTCCGTTTTATAATTTTTACTTCAGCCTATGCACGGTAAACACAGCACATTTACACCTTGTGTATTCTGCCACCATATGAAAAATTAACGTTGCGACGGGCCTAATGACTTTATTCATGCACCGATCATGTAAAAATGTGAAATTATTTTAAATGCCAATATTTTACCAACTGGATCACTCATACGCTTAATGATTAACTAACATTTTCATTTCAATAAGACATGGAACTACTTTTCGTCCGTTGTTACCAACTTTAATACGCGTATGCCAATCAGCGTGTCCGTTAAAATAAATGCAGGTAAGGGCAGTAATATTTAACAAACGATTATTAAAAAAAAAAAAGCCTGATTAACCGTGAACAGACTATGTATGTATTAATTTTTTTAATATGAAAATAACTTAAACTTGTGCTTTCACAGCAGTAAGGGAACTCCAATTCAGAGATTTCAAAGCATTGCAGGAAATGGAGCACACATTCGTATTCGATATTACACCATGTTATGACACGGTCATCGCGGAATTATCGTAAAGGCCAGTTGCGAAGGGGAAGACTGTGTGATGACACACCTGAAGTTCCTACCTCGGATCGCCCACACTTAGCGTTCACGCACGTTCTACGCCCGTAATACGAAAAATACGTGATCGATTAGGTTGNACCTCGGATCGCCCACACTTAGCGTTCACGCACGTTCTACGCCCGTAATACGAAAAATACGTGATCGATTAGGTTGTTCGCGGTTAATTGAACACGTCTGAAATGAACTTTCGAAAAATTGTCACTGCCCCCGCCTGCATGTACACTGAAGAGCCAAAAAAAACTGTTACACCTGCCTAATATCGTGTAGGGCCCCCGCGAGCACGCAGAAGCGCCGCAAGACGACGTGGCATGGACTCGACTAATGTCTGAAGGTATGCAGGAGGCATTGAAATCTGCGCGAATTTGAGAATGGGTTGCACGTCTGTCACGTTTAATGATTCTCGTCAGTCGTCGTTTGATCCGTTCGTTCACGATCTTTTTCTGGCAGTAGTGATATCGAAGATGTGATGTTTTACCGGATTCCCGATATTGGCGGCACACTCGTCAAATGGTCGTACGCGAAAATCCAAATGTTATCGCTACCTCGGAGATGCTATGTTCCATCTCTCGT
>NQII01000966.1:131717-154879 GCA_002778355.1 Clitarchus hookeri | reverse complement strand
TTTTAATATTTGAACTCACATTTCAATAAATGTATAATAAGCTGTATTTAATGATAAATAAATATATGTATAAAATATATTCCCTTACTGGCTTTATAAATAAAAATATAACTAAAATATACATCCCAGGATTATTAATATGCTATAGTTAAATATAAATAATTAAGTCACTTATTTTAATTAAATATAAATAATTTATAATTAGTACATAAATAATGGGCATTGTTTAATAATTATACTTTTTTAGTAAATAATTAACTTTATCCAACGTACTGATAACCGTAACTCACGCTTGACCTTGCATTAGACCATATATGACTGTGCGCGGCGCACTCTTTGCGGTCTACCGCAGAAACGGTTGATCGTATGAAAAAAAAGTTCAAACAGAAGTTGTAGATAATTTTATATTATACAACTGTTATAATAAGTGCAAATCTTATTTAAGCAATAAAAAGCGAGATATTCGCGAAAAACCGATTTTTATGACCTTTGACCTTCAATATCTTAAGACGCGGACACGATAACATTGGTGACTTTTGAGACAACATTAAGAACGACAAAACAAAGGCTTATACCAATTTACAGCTTATTATCTTTCATTCCGAGGTGAAACCCCTAATATGACTGGGCTAATATGGTGGAAGAATACACAACGTGCATACAAGTATAGATCTATAGATCCATAGAAGGCACCCTTAAGGCAGACGTCCCGCAATGTTGTATCTACGTATATTCGACTATAACCCATTTTTAATATTACCTATTTATGAACCAAGCCTGTGAAAGCACATGGTAACATATTGGCGATTATCTCGAAATATAGCTTCTTTTACTCCTGTTGCTTATTTCAGTGTCGGACGATGCCGCTGATCGGTGAGTTTTTCTCGGGATCTCCCGTTTCCCCCGCTCTTGCATTCCAGCGCTGCTCCATATGTACCTCGCTTCACGCTCATCGGCACTCAATATCGAGATGTAAAGAGCCACCCACACGTCTCCACTCCACCCCACTACTTATTTCACATGTACGAATGTAATCGACGGTTTACACACGATTAACTAACATTTTCATTTCAATAAGACATGGAACTTCTTTTCCTCCATTGTTACCAACTTGAATGGGCGCATACCAATCAGCGTGTCCGTTAAAATAAATGCAGGTAAGGGCAGTGATATTTTACAAACGATTATTAAAAAAATGTCTAACTAACCGTGAACAGACTATGTATGTATTAATTTTTTTTTAATGAAAATAACTTAAACTTGTGCTTTCACAGCAGTAAGGGAACTCCGATTCAGAGATTTCAAAGCAATGCAGGAAATGGAGCACACATTTGTATTCGATATTACACCATGTTATGACACGGTCATCGCGGAATTATCGTAAAGGCCAGTTGCGAATGGGAAGACTGTGTGATGACACACCTGAAGTTCCTACCTTGAATCGCCCACACTTAGCGTTCACGCACGTCCTACGCCCGTAATACGAAAAATACGTGATCGATTAGGTTGTTCGCGGTTTATTGAACACTTCTGAAATGAAGTTTCAAAAAATTGTCACTGCCCCCGCCTGCATGTACACTGAAGAGCCAAAAAAACTGGTACACCTGCCTAATATCGTGTAGGGCCCCCGCGAGCACGCAGAAGTGCCGCAAGACGACGTGGCATTGACTCGACTAATGTCTGAAGGTATGCAGGAGGCATTGAAATCTGCGCGAATTTGAGAATGGGTTGCACGTCTGTCACGTTTAATGATTCTCGTCAGTCGTCGTTTGATCCGTTCGTTCACGATCTTTTTCTGGCAGTAGTGATATCGAAGATGTGATGTTTTACCGGATTCCCGATATTGGCGGCACACTCGTCAAATGGTCGTACGCGAAAATCCAAATGTTATCGCTACCTCGGAGATGCTATGTTCCATCTCTCGTGCGCCGACTATAGCAACACGTTCAAACTCACTTAAATATTGATAACCTGCCATTGTAGCAGCAGTAACCGATATAGCAACTTGGCCCGACGCTTGTTGTCTTATATAGGCGCTGCCGACCGCATCGCGTTACTCTGATTGGTCCCATACCTCTGTTATTTGCATACGCACGCCTATACCAGTTTTTTTGGCTCTTCAGTGTAATTTAAACGTGCACGCTGAGTATCGTGGTAACGACGGAGGGAAAGCAGCTCCATGTCTTAACGTTCAATTAAAAGTCTTGGGTAAACACCTGTGAATTTTAAAAGGATTTCCTTTGCTTTTGGTTTAAGTATTTAACATAAGTGTAAAAATTAGAGAATTAGTAAAACATTAATATACATGTTTTATTATTTCACAGTTTCACTTTACCGACGCACGAGTAATGTAATTATGCCCACAGCAACGTTNTTTATTATTTCACAGTTTCACTTTACCGACGCACGAGTAATGTAATTATGCCCACAGCAACGTTGATTTTACATATAGCCCAGTCATATTAGGTAAAAAAAGGGGTCAACCTCGGAATGAAAGATAATAAGCTGTAAATTGGTANAATGGTCGTACGCGAAAATCCAAATGTTATCGCTACCTCGGAGATGCTATGTCCCATCTCTCGTACGCCGACTATAGCACCACGTTCAAACTCTCTAAAATCTTGATAACCTGCCATTGTAGCAGCAGTAACCGATAAAGCAACTTGGCCCGACGCTTGTTGTCTTATATAGGCGCTGCCGACCGCATCGCGTTACTCTGATTGGTCCCATACCTCTGTTATTTGCATTCACACGCCTCTACCAGTTTTTTTGGCTCGTCAGTGTAATTTAAACGTGCACGCTGAGTATCGTGGTAACGACGGAGGGAAAGCAGCTCCATGTCTTAACGTTCAATTAAAAGTCTTGGGTAAACACCTGTGAATTTTAAAAGGATGCCCTTTGCTTTTGGTTTTCGTAATTAACATAAGTGTAAAAATTAGAGAATTAGTAAAACATGAATATACATGTTTTATTATTTCACAGTTTCACTTTACCGACGCACGAGTAATGTAATTATGCCCACAGCAACGTTNTTTATTATTTCACAGTTTCACTTTACCGACGCACGAGTAATGTAATTATGCCCACAGCAACGTTGATTTTACATATGGCGGAAGAATACACAATGTGCATATATATCTATAGATGCATAGAAGGCATCCTTAAGGCAGACGTCCCGCAATATTGTATTTACGTATATTCCACTATAATCCATTTTTCATATTGTCTGTTTATAAACCAAGCATGTGAAAGCACATGGTAAAATGTTGGCAATTATCTAGAAATATAGCTTCTTTTACTCCTGTTACTTATTTCAGTGTCCGACTATGCCGCTGATCGGCGAGTTTTTCTCGGGATCTCCCGTTTCCCCCACTCTTGCATTCCAGCACTGCTCCACATGTACCTCGCTTCACGCTCATCGGCACTCAATATCAAGATGTAAAGAGCCACCCACACCTCTCCACTCCACCCCACTACTTATTTCACATGTACGAATGTAATCGACGGTTTACACACAATTTTATAATTTTTGTGTCGCATTGGAATATATGAATGAAAGAGAATTCGAACAAACTTCACAGGTTCTGTTATGCCGGACTCTCATAGCTCCAAGAAGTGCAATACGACAGTTTAAACTGATCAGCCAATGAAATACAAATCGCCACTGACGTCAGCACGACGAAAACTGTCGTACGACCTGCATATTTGGATTTTTGAAATTATGTCTTATTTTTGCCGCGTCATGCAACGCGACCAACAGGGTGTACGCCTTAGCAAAATTTCCCTGCGGTAGAAAATGTGCAATTAAATATATTGGTAGGGGCTGGGCAATTAGCCAATGAGAATCGGGTTGGGCAATTGGACAATCAAATATATTGGAAGGGACTAGTGGAGAGGCCAGTCGTATTCTGGGCGCGGTGCTGGGGACAGCGCCATAAATTTAAAACAAATGGCAAACGAAAAAGCCAAGATGGCAGGATGGTAGTAGAACGAAGGTGAGAGACAACCTCCAGTTTTGTTTAAACGAATGACAAACGAATAAACGAAGATGGCGGACGGTGGCTGTGACGCCTACCAAGATGGTGCATTGCACCGACCAATATGGTGGACGGCTGCACCTTCTAATATGGCTTACAGCACCTACCAAAATGACGGACGGCAGCTGTGACACCTACCAATATGGTGGACTGCATCTACAAAAATGGTGGAATGAATATGGTTGGAGGGAGGTTTGGGAACCTCCGAAAATGTAAGTTTTATTTAAATAATTTTTTTAATAATTTTTTAATAAGTTTTAAATAATTTTTTGATATTAAAAAAAANAATGTAAGTTTTATTTAAATAATTTTTTTAATAATTTTTTAATAAGTTTTAAATAATTTTTTGATATTAAAAAAAATAATTCTTTTGATTTTTTTAATTTTTGAAATTAGAGGTTAAGGTCACATTGATATAAGATGGCCACCGGTCGATGGAATGACAGAGCACGAACAACTCCAACGCNAATTAGAGGTTAAGGTCACATTGATATAAGATGGCCACCGGTCGATGGAATGACAGAGCACGAACAACTCCAACGCTCTGGTCCCAGATCCCGATGTGCCATATTCCCCATAATCCCTCTACATACTGACAATGTACGATTATAGAAAATCTACATTTTACAAGTTCTTTAATATTATTTTGATTTATTTACATTATGTGTTATCTGCTAGTTGCATTAAGTCAGGAACATATTTATATGTTGTCAATAAGTTTATGCCTTTTTGCATGCTTGATATAATGCACAGTGAAAGTTACTTACATAAATATCAAATTAGTAAATTGTATATTTCATATTACCAAAAATTTTCAATAATACCACTCTGACTTGAATTATGACACTTAAACGAAGAATTAGCTGCATTACAGGTGAAACCGAGCCTTAATACCAGGTCGCGAGGTTTGATTACGAAGAGATGTTGTAAATAAATCCAACGTGTAGTGGAATCTATCAACCTCAATGTACGCCGTCGAACACCTTGAGTTTCCCCGGGAGCTTGATCGTGTTTACAACCTACGCCTCTCCCCTTCCCCTTCCCCTCTCTTCCTAATTCCCAACACCGGCTTTCGGTGCGCGTGATTTCCTCTGGGACCCTCGAACCCAGGTACTGCCCGTGGGCCTCGGGGCACCACGAATATTACTCTTCACTTGCCGCGCGAGGCTACCACAACTCGGCGTGCCCACACCTTGCTAATAAATTTTTTCGCGAAACGTCGTTTTTATTCCAACAATACTCGTAAAAGATTGGTCTCGAGATATATTTCTTTTTACATGACGAATGGCAGGCGGTTACTAATTTCAGTTTTCCGCAGCAGTGTGTAGTCGTGAATTTAACAGGCCTTGGGGAAAAATGTAAGTGGGGAGGAGGAATATCGGTACTTATTTCGTAATTAAAAGTGTTTGATAACCAAAAAAATTTAATTATTTCGAAATTGTACCAAACATTGTTTTAGTTGTACATATTGTGTATGATGGCCTTTTCTCGAATAAAAAAATGCACTTTATATATTTTAAATTATTTAATGTCAAATCCAAAATTTTTCCTGTTTTGCTGCAACGATAGCAACAAATACTAAATAAGTTGTACAAAAGAAAAAAATTACGTTAACTATAGGTTTTTTATGGTAAAGTAAGCACTTTCGAGGCCATAGGTACTTATTTATTTAGGTGTTTTTTTTCTACTATCTCGAAGATTTAAACAATCTAAACAACCCATCCATAGCGGTTTCTATATGGAGTAGATCAAGCCTACGAATTTTCCAGACGTATATATGGTCGAAAATGTGCTGAGATGACATAACGTAAGGGCGTACCTCAAGTAGTGGCGTTTGCCTGCCTGCTTCGACTCCTGGGTCGCTGAAGCGGAGATCGAGAGGTGAACTCACCGTGGAAGAGGACGATGCATGTATAAAGACTTTTATTCAAGGACTTATATGTTTTCTCATGTTGTACATTACCGAATAAAATGAGTTTTTAAACAAATAAGTTGTGTTTTATTAATTTTTTACGAGATTGGCCTTAAAAATTAGTAGAAATTATACTCCAGGTCTGGAAGAGTGTCTTGTTGCCAAAAAAAAGTTTGGAAATGGATGACATGGGAGCTCTTTGGTGGTAGATGCTAAAAATAAAAATAAATAACTAGTGAACTTTATAGTGCCCAATACTGTACAAATATGTGCTAAAGTCGTAATTTAGTGGCCAATGGGCTTATACCATTGATTGGTATGGGTCGAGGGATAATTTTTTACACAAGGCCAATAGCTAGAAGGACGGGGAATCGGCGAGGGAATGATGGTGGACGGGCGATCAAGGGAAGGAGGTCTAATTTTATATGTTCCACGATTTTCAAAAACATTTTTAGATTTTTCTTGATTTTATAATAATTACCAGGTGTTGGGGAGGAATGAGGGTGGTGAGATGAGGGGTAGGGTTGGGTAACATACGTTTGTTCTTAGATTTGAAATTTTTTTTTTGACGTTTTGCGATTTTTTATAATAATTGCTAAGGGTTGTGGTTGGTGAGGTGGTGCGGTGAGGGTGAAGAGGGGTTTGGTGAGGGGGATGGATGGACGTGGTAGGTGCAGGAAGGTAGTCGGGGTGAGGGGGCCATGTCCGCTGATCCTCCCCAGTATGCTGGACCTGGCTCGGAACCTCGAATCCTCTTTTACTTATCTGAGGATTAAGTGGCTCATTCCTCTAAGAGGCTCGACACCTCTTGCTTTCCTTAGGATTTTTCGGCTGTTGCTTCGGGGAAATTTNAGTGGCTCATTCCTCTAAGAGGCTCGACACCTCTTGCTTTCCTTAGGATTTTTCGGCTGTTGCTTCGGGGAAATTTCGATCCGCTAATTTGTTCCATTGCTTTGGAAATTTTTTGTTGAAAAAAAGTTCTTTTTGCCAAAATAATGAATTTCTGAAGTGATTTTTGGGTTAGAACAGGCAATTTTGTCGATTGTTGTTGATCATACCATTACTTACAGACTTTCATAGTTCATGTTTTTATGTTGGTAGATTAAAATTTATACTGCTGCAATCTTTTGAGAAATATTTGTAATTAATGAATGTTGCACATGTCCCAACAGAGAAAGTTAATAAACTGTGTGCTCAGAATGTTGGGTACTCATCCTCCCAAATCTCAGTCAATTATTTTCGTAGTTTTTTTACACAACTGCAGATGTAATTAAAAAAGACATCTTCCTTTACTTTGTAAGTCCGCGTAACTTTACTACATGCAATGCGGGGTAAACTGAGCACTTCTGAAGGTCCTGCTTTAGATCTATTTGTATCCATAGTTTGTATTCTTCAACCGTACGTGAAACTAACATTGCCAAGAGCGTAATTAGTTTATTCGTGGGTCGGTCTAGTGACACTGAAATTCTTACAAAAGTTTATATTTTACAGATGTGTTAATACTTACACTTAATACGCATTAGAAAAACAGAGAGCCGAATAAATAATTTCAGTGTTCACAAATGCTTATCTAACACTTTTAATAAATATATAAAAACATTAAACTGCATTCCCTCCGTTCTCGCAAACTTCACTGGACGAAGGTCATCCAGTGTTCCCGTAAAAACCTGTAGATAATGCCAGATGCATTTTTTAAAGGTTGATGTTAAATTGCTCAATGAATACGACATTAAAAAATCAAAGCTTTTTGTAGCATGGAGGACTATTTAACGACGGAATCGATTTTCTGTCACGAGCGTGACACCTGAAAAACATTTTCAACTTGACTGCTTGAATTCGCAGCACGATATTTCACCCATAGGNCTGTCACGAGCGTGACACCTGAAAAACATTTTCAACTTGACTGCTTGAATTCGCAGCACGATATTTCACCCATAGGTTAGCATTTTTCGGCACTATTTACATGCCGCTTATAGAACAATGACCAGCCCCTCCGGCCCTCCAAGCTCTTCTCAGACTGGCCTGCGGGTAATATTATGTAATTTATTGCGTCACGCAAAATAACATACTGTGTGTAAGTGATCCGTCATGTAGTGATAAGCGATTGTGGCCCGTAAACATTGCAACTGTGTGTAAGTTGCCCGATGGAAAAAACCAACTGAATAGCCCTAGAGCATGGGAGTTATTTGTTAACATTCCTGTATATATTGCGTAAATTTAAAAAAAAATTAAATTGTTTATCGTATTTCCATTTTACTGGAATAAGTGGATTATCCATTCGGGCTTGCACTGTCCGTATTTACTGCCTCGATAAACTAGCTGCCGGTCCCGCCGGAGTTTAGGAGCAGGAGTTAACTGCCTCGACCCACTTGTCTTTGCTCGTTCATATTAAAGTCGTAAACCACGATGCCTTACAAGGAGGAGGAAGGGGGTATCTGACCTTATTCGTGCGACCTCTCTTCCCCCAATCCACCACCCGAAAAGTAGTAGTCGCGAAAAAAATCTTCCCTTCTCTGTTTTACTCGTAACCGCCGGGGGATAAAGTCTTCGAGTTTCTTATTCGCCTGAAATCCTTAGTTGCAGAGACAAATACACAAATGGTTATCAAATTATTGGAAACACCTATGTTCTGGAACACAGCATCTTCGTATCGCGGTAACACTGATCGTTCGTGCGCTGCGACTGTAGTTTGTTTTTGCAGTGACGGGATTTTTTTAGTTTATTCGCGGTTTCTGCACACTTTTTGAATCGAACTTTTGAAAAATCACCGCATTTATGAGGCGCTTTGTTGTTTCCTAGATATGACATGTATCACAAGCATTTCATACTTGTGTTAATACAAAACATGTTTTTTTTTTTTTAGGTAAATGTGAACTTTTAAATTTTATTATGTCTATAAACGATAAAATTTCATTTTTAATTAATATGAATAAACCACGGGGAAAACATAGGTGTGTTGGTAACGCCTAGCAAGAAATAGTTGTTATGCAAAACATTATTACAACTGAGTGCGCACGAATGCGGTTCGTCAACCCTTCGGTGTGATTTTCTGGGCTGGGTAATGCTTAATTTGCACGAGGTGGAGGAATATCCTGGAAGCAGAAGTTTAGGACGGCTTCAGAAATGTCACAAGTAACCGCGAACGGCCTAAAGTCTGCCGCTAGGCCGTGTGGTACAGATGCGTGTGTTTAATCGCCCGACGTACGTAGGGCAGAATGGGAGACCTCTCTGACTTCCAATGAGGGCAGAGTGTTGCAGCGCGGTTATTTGTAGCGAGCGTATCGAAGGCTGCTAGTGTGTTAGCTGTGCCGAGAGCAACAGTGTCCAAGGTGATGACGTCATACACAACTTGTGGCAAGGAATCGTCAACGAAGAATAACAGGGTACAGCGCCAAATAAAGAAAGATGCCCCACCACCTCTATACTAGTTTCTCCTCTCCCAATAATAAAGAGCATGGTACCCACCTATCTTTGTTCTGTAGCATTTTCTCATAATGCATGTAACAATTTTTAATTCTTTCCTGTCGAAAAGGTTTTAACGGTGTCTGTGCCGGTTTTCCCCTTTCTCTTCTAGATATAGTTTAACTATAAGTACATTAGGGAGGTTTTTCATGCCCAAACTCGGCCATGGGAAACCCAATCCCTCTTTGCCGCGATGCACGTCTCCTTGCATGTTTTTCCTTCCCTTGTAAGCGCAAGGGGTTAGCCCTGAGACGCAATAATCCCGTTCCTACCGCGGACTAACATACAATACTTTCGTTTAGAGTAGGTTGAAAAAAAAAAGAACTAACAGGGTACGAAGACCAATCCTCAGTGATCGGGATCTCCGATCGTTCAAGAGGAGTGTCGCAAATAACGGTAAACCTAGTGCGTCACAAATGAGGCCAGAACTAAAATCAAGCATCTCGAACAACCTGTTTCTGTAATCACAGCCCAACGCCAGCTGTTCAGCTCATTCTTTCAGGTGTTTTCAATATTTTGATACCCATCTGTGCATGTGCAGGTTATTCGACCGTAAAATATTTCGCCTGGAAATCCAGTTTCGGCGCCCGGCGTATACTAAGCAGGATGATTTCGCGATTTGCATTGCCTTCCGGATACTAGTCGACTAACCCAAAACTTTGCCTGAACACTTGTTAGGCAAATTACCAGTTAGGCAGTATGCATGTTAGCGAAACTAACAGCTACTTTAAATACCCAGTAAGTATAAAAACTCCTGTTAGGCGAAAGGTCTGTAGACTAGACGGTTATACGTGAAACGACTGTTGTGAAAAATACCTGTTAGCCTGAAGACAAATGATAAATCCGTTTCAGTTAAATGCTTTTAGGCTACAGGGTTTTCCGTAAAACGATTTTAGGCTGAAGGATAGGAATTGAAAAGGCTTATTAATTTTAGTCCCCTAGTGTTATGCCTGAATGTTTATCAGGGGAAGGCTTATAAACTGACTTATGACCTAACTTAAACTAACACCCATGCCTTACCTGGGATTCGAACCCAGAGCAACCCGCACCCCAGAACGGCGGCGCACCAACCGACTACGCCACGGGAGGTCGGTTAGACTGAAGGGATTTATGCTAAATTAATTAAGGCTTTACTCATTTAGGCTCGAAAAATTTAAGCTTGACGACTTTAGCAAAACTATTTCGGACTAAAATAAATAAGAATAAAGTACTTCACCTAAATTGTTATAGTTTAAACGACTTACGCGTAAATTACTCTATTCTAAACGATTTCAGTTGTTAGGCTAAACGGTTTTAGGCTAAAGATTTTTAAAAAATGCTTAACAATTTTAGGTTAACCGCCACAACACTATACTAACAACATTCAAACTTGAACATGAGAACAATTTTCTACACCTTATTTCTGACCCTGCTGGGAATCTGACACGGGACCTTCATCGTGCTAGTCAGTCGTGCTGGCGTAAAATTAATTTAAGTAAATATAAATGCTATTCTGAGACTGTCTTTAAAAAAAATATTGATTAAAATACGCATAAAATGAAATGGTTTTTCGGGAATGTGGATTACTAATTGTGTACGGCAAATGAAAACCAAGGGGTTTTCTTTGCAGACAAATTAGTTTCATCTCACCAAACGTTTTTATCAATGAATACTTGGGTATAATAGAACGTGAGAAATTGATCTATGCTATTCTGATAAGCATTGCAATACTTGGCAAGATAAATATTGACGCTCCTTTAAGAACAGTAGTAAACGGAACCCTCGAAACAAAACGCAATTTGTAGCAATCTCTTCCAAAAGGAAAACTCAATAATTTAGATTGCTGCAGCAATCCAAGTCGAAACTCATTAGCGTCTTGTCGCAAATTATCCGCCATTTACAGTCCGAATCTGAGAGTGGAGTAAACTTAAATCTGTTTCATCTTCGCTGAAGCAATCATTTTAACTTTTTCAAAGGGGGCGAGATAAGAGCATTTCCGGACGGAGTAAGCGTTTCATCTCTGGGATGGTTAAAAGCCTTTATATTTAAAGTAATTAATGTGATTTAAGGGAAACGCACAACTCGTATGTAGCGAGTAATGAAGGAAAAACGAAACGTATGTGTTTGTGAAACTTTGTTTATTGTCGTGAAACAGTAATGCGGTCCATTAAAAAAACATGCGTATATATCCTGATTCAGATATTACACTTTAATTAATCCTTGTTTTCCAAAATTGTTATGAAATTAATAATTAAACATTTAAATACATCTAAATGTAAATACACATTTCCCACTTTACGTCTATTTTGAGTGAAATATGAATGTCACTTTTATTCTATAACTTACATTATGCTTGTATTAAAATGTAAGTCTATGCTCACAATTTGTAATCAAATAAATTAATTAAATGCTAGTTCTCAGGGTTTATTAAAAAAAAAAGAGTATCTTAAAAAATGTAATTGGCGCATTTACAGAAATACAGTAACACCCAGGACATTCTGTGAAATAGAAACAGTATTTAGGAGATATGAGTTAATTCAAATAATGTGTTTCCCAAAAAGTTGGGAATGACTGTGAATATGGGCATACATTTTCGAGAAATTCTGTTCGGAAATAGTTTTAAAAGTTTCGTTAAAATATTTTATATTCTAGCTATAAATCCAAATCGTCCTTCTCAGTTATTCTTTCTCAGCACACTGTATTGAATATCGTAACGTACCCTAGAACAATATTTATTTTACATAAAGATAAATGGTTTATAACGTTTCTGGACTGAAGACCCTATATTCTAAACGTATCAACGTAAAGGAATAACATTTCCCATTTCCTTAGAAATGCTTACAGTTTTCTTCCAAAACCTTGAACTAGAACGAGAGAAAACACGAAACTTCATTCTTTCATGTCTTAAAATTTTATGGGTTTAAGAAACTAATCCCATATCTTTCCCGACGGTTTTATAAATAATACTAATTACAAAGTTGAAATATTTCAAACAGCAAAGAACATAGCCCATCGCATTTACTTAAAAACATTTTTGAAAACAACTTTTTTTAAACTGCTTTCATTCTAATTCCTGCTATGGAAATGTTAATCATGCAAGTAAGACTTTTGAGGTTAAACTGAGGCAAGTTAGGGATAGAACCACACCACATTGTGAATAATTTTTTTAATATTGTATGCCGTTTTGTCAACATTTATACATTTAAGTTCATGTTTCAGCTTCTTCTATATGATGTACAAATTTTATAGGAGAGAGAAAATGGTCTGGATTTATGTTAACAAAACGTAATTTGTAGAGAATAATATTTTAGACCTCTCTGATTGAAATATTAATTGCCTTGAATATTCATGTATTTCGAATCAAGAAATCATTTCCATTTAAATTGGGCGCTTCAGGCGGAATCCACTTTCTTCGTTTCGATGGATAGCACAAGTAATTTTTTTTTTTGTTGAGAAATTGCGAATTATGTAAAGTGGCAGTGTTTGGTATTCAATTATAACTAACAAGCATTAAATTGCCGTATTTTAAAGTTGCGAAATTTAAGTCGCTTTCCCGTAAATGTACGAAAGATTGTAAACCTCGCAGAGTCTGTGGATATACGACGTCTACTCGCACCAATAAATCACTCCACAATTTAAACATTTGTGGGAATAATTGCCTTTAGATTAGATTAGGAAAACTTCTGTCCTCAGATATCAAATCTGAAATTTTCTTGGCGCGTGGGAAAAAAAACTTTGAAATGTAAATTGGTTTTACTTTCCTATCAGTGAAGTTTGGCAAAACGAGCTTCAGAAATCGTTTTAAAGAACGTAAATAGGCCACTCTTCACGTATATAAATACGTATATTGATTACCGAACGTGATCGGTATTGAAAGGGAATTTTAAGGGGTTCAGTACGGTTTCTATAAATGTCGTCCTTATTTTCAGCTAACAATTCAATACTTCGTTGGCGGGGTTTTCTGCGTGGAAAAATCCGAACCTCATCTGATTAAGTAAGTGAGACTGTTGTAATATAATATACAATGCAATATTAAAAGTTTTTATATTCTTAAGATGGCAATACTGTAAACAAATTATTAGCTATCAAGCTACCGTTGTTGTGTCATGGCGCTATGTGCCTTGTTGAAATTACATTGTTATTTCTTAAAACTAATAAATAGTTTATTCAAGTGATCCGGAGTATTTCTTTATAAAACCTACAGAGACTTAGGCTTCTCTGAACAGCCGTGATTCGCCTTGGAACAGTGACACTCTTTTTTAAGAATGCTTGGCATAGTCATTTTATAATAATAGGTGTGATAAATGACACATGTAATAGGAAAAATGGGTGCACCCCAGACCAACTACCGAGTTTCACAAATATGAACATACGGGAGTCTAACACGATTATGGGGGTGGTTGAGGGAGGGGGAGGGGGTGGCTGTTGGCCCGGCCGCAACGCAACGATGTGACGTGTCATCCCAATAAAGAAGAATACGTGGCACTTGAAATTCAGAACATTACATATTCACGTAGTAAATAACTGCACCGGACTTAACCTACAGTTTTATCATACTGTATATAAAAGTATTATCTGGTTAAACCTGATCCCCAAACGTCTAACTAGTCAATTTAATTAATTAATAGAAATGCTTAGCTCTGTCACTACAAAACGAGTGTTATTTTTTTAAAATGTGGTATGTACCTTTGATTGTATGCTTGTTCCAGAGTTCTGAAGGGTATTAACCGAGCATTTATTAAGGCCTTACCTCCCTTATCCCTATATATACACATGTTTATCTAAATCGTTAAATTTGTTGAGTAGATTTTTTTTAAACCGCGATGTTAATGCATACGGCGTCTCTTAACAGTTATTTTGAAATGTATAATATTATTTTATTGCAATCATCCATAACCAAATTACGTTCTGTAAATTATTTTTCATCTCATTTGCGAAAACCATTAAGAGGCTCGCACTACTTTAAGTTATATTTGTTATTGATTTCGGACATAAAACTGACAATTACTCGTGAAGTCATTCGAATTAATCAAGATGGACAGTATCTATTCCTTTAGAAATTTCTTTACTAGAATACAAACGTAGTTGCATTTCCTGTGAACTGGGAAATACGTCGATGTGGCTGCAACTCATCTTTGTTTATGGTTATTACCCTCGTTATCTGAGAATTTCTGAAATCAACCTTTGAAAAATGCTACTGTCCCTACCTACATGTATTTTAACGGGCAGACTGACCGTTAAGCGCCGAGTAAAGTTGGTCACGGCTGATGGAAAGTAGTTCTATGTCTTAACGGTTGATTAAAAGTGTTAGGTCAAAAATTTGGAAATACTTTATAATTTCTTTCATTTTTGTTTTTATGCGTATAGGTGTGACAATTGGAAAATTTGTAAAATATATACTTTTCTAATAGTGTCACAGTTTCACTTCACCTACGCACGAATAACCTGATGAGGCCCGTGGTAATGTTAGTTTTACGTATGGTAGAAGACTACACGATGGATGTGCATACAAGCAGCTCTTAAGCAGGGCTTTCAAAGGCGCTCAGTTTACTGTGGACAGCCTTTAGAAAGTAACACACAAGCATAAAAAAACAAAAACTACCGCGTAGATCCGGAAATTAATCGTACTTTATATCAAAATTGCCTGACATGAAATATGGCAGTCATATATAAGTGTGGGTTTTACCACGGCCAGTAGTACCTTGGAGAAGATATTGCCAGCCTGTACACTGTGAAAATACACTGTAAACTTTCGAAAATGAAATGGAAGCTTTTCACCGATGCTCCGAAGTTTGGTAAATTTACCACGTAAGCCTCATCAGGTTGCAAAAACGAAAACTTTAAGCCTCGCTAATCTAGGAAATTGGAAACTTCACTATGCGTTTTACGCTTTCTTAAACCAATGCAGGAAAACTGGCGTGAATTGATATAAAATACCTATTATTTTAAGTGTTTTCTCAATAAACGTATACACGTATACTGTAAACTCTCGAACATGTTTTTTAGAGTTTAGCCTTCCCGGCACGGCCTGTTTAATAAGAAATCAGGCTCTTTGCCAGGTCATCGAGTAACCAATCAGTGAACGTTGTACACTTCCATCTGCTAGAGCGCCAAACATTTTAAATTAAACGTCATTGAGTAGTAGACCTACATTAACTCTTGTTCTGAATGAGAGGTCAGTTGGTGAAATGTTGCGTGTTGAAATTAGGATGTTAATGAACTTCTTGGAGAGAATAAAGGACTGCTATAAAGTGATGGGAATCAATGTCTGTAGGAGTTTAATTATTTTCAGATTGAGAGAAACCCCAAGAAAATCAAATTTAATCCTCCACGGAAATAATAAGTAGAATTTTAGTCTGGAACATTGGCTTTCGTGCAAACAATGCGCTGGCCGTTTGCAACAGCGATTCTCGTTCGATAGCAGCAAGAATCATTGTTTGATTCAACAACATACATATTCAGATTACTCGCCTTCCACCGAGGCGGGCTGAGTTCGAATCCCGGTAGGGTCATACTGTAGGAGTAATTCCGATTTCGTCACGTGGGAAACATGGCGGACGTTGCCGTAGGCCGGGGAGTTTCCTAGGGACACTCCCGAGCGCCTCGTACTCATTCCACGGCTGCACCATCTTCACCTCATTTCACCCTCGTCGGCGCTCAACACTTCGATGGTAAGATCCTATTAAAACTTTTTACGCGCAGTGTTCTTTTAAGGAAGCAGGCTTCATAAGCTTCCGTTAAAGATCCAGTGAGTTGGAGACAATTTTCACCGATTATTTTTAAGAGAGTGTTCACAACGGTAGTTGCGTCGCATTTCGTTAAACACATTTGAAAACAACCAGCGTAAATACACCCAGCCAACACATAATAAAAAATCGTCACTGGCTAGAATTTCGAATGTAATGTTCGCAGGAAATATGAAAAACGTAGTTCTTTCTCTTGACGACTTGTTAAGTGCACATAACGAGACGATAACTATCGTTATGGATAATCCCACTCTGGGAGTTAATATTTTGGGAAAGCATTTAGAAACATTTTATTGTTATTTGGATATTCTGATATCCAGATTAGGCAAATGTCGTGGGAAAATTCTTTTCCAATTAAGAATTTAAAGTTGACGTTTTTCCAATAAGCTCAATAGCGAAGTGTGAAACATTTTCCACTGTTGGACAACAAGGGACCTTAAAATACCCCAACAGTTATTCAAGTAATATAGATGACTCATATTTTAATTAATTGATTGAAGTGACGTATACAAGAGGAATAGCGATATTCCAAGCAAGGTGCTCCTCGTTAAAAAATAAAAGGTGAAAAATTCCACTTTATAACACTGAATACTGTAAAACCATAATTAATCTCAATATTATCACGACACTCCGAAGGTGCAGTTTAATAAAATCATTCAAACTGTTTGGTACATATTAAAGTGCGCTGTAATATAATTGTAAGACGCAACGGGTTTAATCAATTTTGAAGAGCTGCCAAAAATCAGTAATTAATAGGAACTGAAAATAACGTATTCTGTTCATAATTAAGGAAAATAAATGACCATTTCGTAGAGATTATTAAAAATATACATATGTAATTTAAGGCTTGTTTCACTTATGAGCGTTTAAAGTTGCTAATGAAAGTTGTTACATCTAGACTACCTTTGAGTTTTTTTTTTTAATTACGTGCTTAAATGAAACTATGAAACTATGCTTACATGTGAAATGAGCTGAAATCTCTCAATTGATTCGAGGGTGGTGAGCAGACGATAGTGATAAATGCAAATTATTTTTTACAAAATTGACGTTACCGAAATATTTATGTTAAAGAATTACGTAGAAGGTGATGATTTAAAAGTAGGAGAAAAACCACTGATTACATGATTTAAGAAATTTGAGTCACTAGAATGCGGAAAAATATGTTGATTGGAAGTGACCATTCCCGGGCACAAAATACGCCATTTCTAGGGCCACTTACATACTGACCCAGACAAATTGCTACTGAAGAGAAGAGAGGTTAACATCTGGTCACTGACCTCTGGGTTAGGTGAAAGTGGCATAGACAAGTGCTGCAAGAGATGTCGATGAGAACGGGGATTAAAATAAGTTATAATTCATTAACGGGAAATAAAACCAAAAATTAACAGAATTCGACTATACCGTTGGGATTGAAAGTTATAGGTACTGGAATTCACGTTGTACGTTAAGTCGTGCGTATCGAAGAACCCCCCACTAGCTTGTCCAAAATATACTTACAATACAAGGGTTAAAATAATCCTCCAGCACGGTCTATTTCTTGATCCGAAGTGTTTCGGTGATGGGGTTGATTTACAAGCTTGACATTTGAACTGCTGGGCAGTGAAAATTGTTTCTTCTTGTTGTGGCCATATTAGGGCAACAATTAGCCTGGTAGCAATACATTTTTTGAAAAAAAATTGGGACGTATCTATGTCAGGGACACAGCCGTGGGTTTTACGTAAAAACATCTGCGCTTGCGGATGGGTGTAGATATTTGGGCAGCTCTTAACAACGAGGTCTGATGAGAGTGAAATTAAGTGAGGTGAGTATGGAGCAGCTCCAGAATGCAAGGGCGGGGGAAACGAGAGATCCCTGAGAAAACCCGCCAACCAGCCGCATCGTCGGGAGCGTCCGGGAGCTACCCCACAGGGAATCGAACCCGGCTCGCCTTGGTGGGAGGCGAGTAGTCTTACCACTACACCACCTCGGCCCCTGCGTTTGCGGGTAATATTTTTCATTGAGATATGGGAATGAAATAGAATAAGCAAAAATGTATACTTGGCTTCTAGGTCTGAAATCGACAGATATAGACGAGCTCTTTCGTTTGGCACCAAAATCAACGCACTAGCACATCCGAGTCGCGAGATATACACTGAACAGCCAAAACAAAACTGGTATAGGCGTGCGTATGCAAATAACAGAGGTATGGAACCAATCAGAGTAACGCGATGCGGTCTACAATGACAGGTTATCAAGATTTAAGTGAGTTTTAACGTTGTGTTGTAGTCGGCGCACGAGAGATGGGACATAGCATCTCCAAGGTAGCGATAACATTTGGATGTTCGCGTATGGCCATTTCACGAGTGTGCCGTGAATATCGGGAATCCGGTGAAACATCACATCTTCGACATCACTGCGGCCGGAAAAAGATCGTGAAAGAACGGGACAACGACGAATGCCGAGAATCATTAAACGTGACAGACGTGCAACCCTTTCTCAAGTTGGCGCAGATTGGATTTGTGGACTGCCCTGCAGGGTTAATGGTGTAAATTGTAAATTGCCTCCTGCATACCTTCAGACATTAGTTGAGTCCATGCCACGTTGCATTGCGGCACTTCCGCGTGTTCTGAAGGGGGGGGGGGCTACACGATATTAGGCAGGTGTATGTACCAGTTGTTTTGGCTCTTCAGTGTATATCGCCCGGGATTCGTCGCCCACGCCCAAGATTTCCGCAAAGTCACCACGCCCCCTCCCCCCCCCCGCACTGTAGACGTATACCCGCTCTAACTAGACCACATTTATTTCAATCTTGTTATTAGTATAGTAAATTGGCAGTTTCTTCACCCTTTCTTAATCGAACATTTGAAAAATTACCCTATGTATAAGTTAGCGTACTTGGTTTTTTTATAAGTAAATCATGTATCAAAAGCGTTTTATACTTAGTCAACATATAAATAGAATTTATTTTATACGTAAATAACAATTTTTCTTTTATAATTAAAATGAATAAAACGGGGAGAAAAAGGTATGTTTGAAATGCCCAGTAAGAAATGGTTCTTATGGAAGACATTATTACACTTGAGTGCGCACGAATGCGGTGCTGTGTCCCTTTGGTGTAATTGTAAGGACTTGGTCAAGCTTTGTTTGCACGAGGCGGAATAATATCCTGGAAGTAGAATTTCAGCAAGGCTTCAGTAGTAACCGCGAATGGAACTGATCAACTTACAAACGTTCCATTACCGTTCCTGTCCTGGTACCCCCACGTGTCGGTATGACATCAAAGACGTATTCACGTCTAAACAACTTCACAGCCTTACTTCGTCGTCGCAGGGGGGCTGCGGGGGTGTAGTGATCAGACTACTCGCCTCCCACCCAGGCGAACCGGGCTCGATTCCCGGCGGGGTCGCTCCCGCATTTTCGCACGTGGGAAATCGTGCCGGACGATGCCGCTGGTCGGCGGGCCTTCTCGGGTATCATTCGTCGACGCTTAACACAGACATTACGGACACGACAATGTTTATTTTTTTTTTTACGAGCGCTGGAAGGACACGAAGCAGAAATGCGGAACGGGGGAGCAAACCACGACGAGTGCAGAGTCCGCTGACGTGGGACGCTGTTATCAGGAGGGCGAGGAGCAGAGAACGTCCGGGCCCCAGTGAATTATTGACGTGGGACGGCGCCACGCGGGAATTTTTCTGGCTGGCCCCGGCATTCCACATTCATCCGTGGCTCCCACCACCCCGCCCCCACCGGCTAATATCCACCGGCGCTAGTATGTTAAACCTGTCACGTCGCCGACGCGGCGAATTCGTCACTGAATATGCACGGCCGCTGATTAATTAAGGGGTGTTGCATGGGGAAGGGGGAAAGGGAAGGGAGGTCACTGGTATGTACGCAGTGTCCACGTGGCAGAGAGAAACGCGGTTGGTCAGCACCACGGGCTGGAGCGGGGAGGTGTGAGGTATGGCGCACGGGGAAATGCCGCGGAGAGGCGTTGGGAGTGAGAAATTACGCGCTGTCCCGTTGGCAGCACCGAGGCAGACCTGGAAAACACGGGGGCCTCGTCACAGCGCAGCCGAAGACTGAGCGGCGTCCGTCGTTTTTCGATACGTGACCAACGTATCGATATCGGCGCGAAAAGCATCGTCGCCATAAATCATCGGAAGCGTGCGGCGGACGGCGAATTTTGATATCAGCAATGTGGATAAATATAATTATCGATCAAGACCGCCCGTCGAAGAGCACCGCTTTTATCGAACGGGAACGCATACATTCCGATAAAATATTTCGTCCAGTGAACAACGTCTGGCTACTCAGTATAGCATATGGAACGTTGTTTAAACATTAATTACTCTTACAACACTTTTATATTATCGTCAGTTAGATTTACCAATCCTTGATATTTTACGTGAATGTCACGGGTTAAGTTCTCATTCCATTATTTTTTGTAATATTTAATTATTTCTCTTTGATAATCAAATTATTTGTAAGGTGATTTTTTTAAAAATTCTTTTAACGAAATTCAGCCCGCGATAAGACACCGCGCTAGGCGAAAAAAAGAGCAAGATGTGAAGTAATCGTAAGAATTCCATTANGCTCTCATTCCATTATTTTCTGTAATATTTAATTATTTCTCTTTGATAATCAAATTATTTGTAAGGTGATTTTTTTTTTAAATTCTTTTAACCAAATTCAGCCCGCGATAAGACACCGCGCTAGGCGAAAAAAAGAGCAAGATGTGAAGTAATCGTAAGAATTCCATTATATTATTTTGCCCATTTGCGCAAGTAATATTTCATACGTCACAGTTTTGCCACTAACATTTGCGTCTCCATCTACAGTCAATAATTGCACGGTGTCTGCCAAGGGCGCGAATCCTGGGACAACCTATATATTGCCGAAATTTTCTCTGCGTATCGTAAAGCCGTTGTGATGTTAAAAATATAATATTATCACGGCACGCCATACGTTGAAACATCGCAGAGCTCTACTGTGGATGGGCGAGTATATCAGACACACATGGTATCCACAGTAGTGGCTAATTTAACAGCAGTTTGCTGTGTTCTCGGTTGGAATACCTAACAAAGCGTAACTCTGCCCCTGTTGTTTAAAGAGTCAGGGTCGATTTAGATCGTATCCTAAAGACGCGAACACGGGAACGTTGGTTAGCACATCCTATATAGAACTCCTACTTTGCCAATCAACAGTGATGAGATCTACCCGTTTTATGGTAACCGTTTTAAAAGTACCAAGAGAGATATCTCGCAGCAATTTAAGCATTTCTGTGGATTTCCAGTAATAATATCCTCTATGGGTGTGGTAAGCTGTGGATTTTTGGGGAGAAATGTAGCTTTTCATGGAAAACCAATTCATTCGATGCACATCGTTAAATATACCTAACGGTTTGACGGCAAGGTAGACTAATTATATCAAATTAAATTAAATTTTAATGCTTGACAATAACATTTTATAATAGCTTTATGAGGAGTTAAATTAACTATTCAATTTTACATCAAAGAAAAAAAAACTTGATTGGTATGGCACTGGTCTAAAAGTCAATTTCATTTATACATACCATTCCAAGATGTTATTGAAAATAAATATTTAATGGGAAAATCTACACCTGTTTTGATACGTTTTCCTGTAAGTATATAAAAGCTGACGTGGACACTAAAGCAAGAGTCAAGGTGACTCAGCTACCACCTAACTAAATATAAGTCTGCACAACACAAGGCCAAGCAAGTCAAATTACTGAGGGGAGGGGGCGTCTACTCGCTGACTAAGTCCTAGATAAATTCTTGTGTGCTAGACTCAAAGAAGTAGGTGCCTCAGTAATCACAAGGATAGAATCATGACTAGTAAACAAACTAGCAAGTCAACGGACAAAATAGCTCCCTGAAATTAAATTTATCAGACAAATTTTTACACCCCACTACAGCCCAACAGTTGAAAAAATAAGCGGTTAACATCTGTGAAGTTTGGAGAGAAAGAGTTCAAAAAGACTTTGTTGAAATAATCGTATTTTATCCAGATCTAGATGTCCATCATAAGTCTGAATAATGTATTTCCTGTCATATTCAGATTAATGTAATATCTTCTCAGTTCCCTTGGATGAAGTCAGAAAGTGGCATTTCTAATAGAATTTTTTTAATGGGAATTTAAACTGCTTACAATAAACGCCGTAGCATTTCGCTATTATGCCGTAAGGTTTTACTCAATTTATTATATAGCATGAAGAGAGTGGAATTATTAGATTTTGCCAGATGTGAATTAAATACCCCTTTCCATCAAAACGTGTCACACTTTGTTTAAAAAAAATTAATTAAATCATTCGGATTGTTCAAAAATAAGTTTCCTAAGTACAACGTGGAACTGCGGTGGTATCTCAGCTCGGTAGACATTAAGTACATTGTACACTCCAGCAACAGCACCTGCCAACAACATCACACTACTCACTACAGCAGCATCACACTCAAACATCATACTGAACAATCTTACCCTCCTACTTACAGGATATGCAATACCGACAGTGTAGTTGATGATAAGCTAGGCTTCAAACATATTACACACACGCCAGTTACGGTTACTCTTGTGCCACATCTAATTGTGGACGTCCTAGACAAGTCCATACCACTAACAATGAAACATAGAAGTAAGTAGAACATACCAGTAACTGGGGAACAAGTAGCTTATGCAGATGACTATAACCATTAAGGTCACTAAATCCGCGAATTTCCATAGTTTATTGTTATAGTATATGGCGGTGACAGACAGTCTCCCTGCACACCTACTGGGCGATTAGGGCACCTGTTGCTCATATGAAATGAATTCAATATACTTTGTAAAAATTGCGTTCTAACTTCGTGTGAAATTCAACGAAGCATGGACACGTAAAAATCCCACTAGATTATTTACACTGGCGGTGGTTATGAAAAGTGCGTTCCCGCGAACTAATCACAACCCTACTTGATATTAATTTTAAATTTTTCGACGCGCCTAATTTTCAACCCTACCCGAAACTGGTGAGGTAACAAGCGTTACTTGAAA
>NQII01000966.1:114886-131598 GCA_002778355.1 Clitarchus hookeri | reverse complement strand
CATTACAGTTTCATCACTCTCTACTGCCGCACTCATTAACATTTATATTGTAGAGGGCGCCTGCAAGACACACTTCCGGCACAGCGAACAGCCCTCAAGACACCAGGAGTAATCTCGCCTACGAATATAAATCTTCCACAGACAGGCTGGAAAACCTGCGAATTATCTATATATCGATTCAGATTTCACTTTGCACTTTGTACGTAGTCACCGTAAGTTGTTGGCGACTGCTGATGTTCCGGACCTCCTCGTAAATTCATGTGCGAGGACTTTTAAAAGCCGTTCACGGTAAATTGAGCACTTTTAAAATCGACCTTTAAAAAAATTTCACTGCCCCCTAACTGTGTATATTTCAACAGAAACACTAAGTGGCATGAGCACATTTCAGTTGGTAACGACGGACGGGAAAGTAGTTCCATGTCTTAATATTCAAGTAGAAGCGTTAATCAAACTTTTCTGAATACAAAAAAATAATTTTCTTCCGTTTTTTTAACGAACATAACTAGGAATAAAAAAATTTGTAAATTATTTACTTTTTAAAATTAATTGTATAATTACACTTGACCGAAGCAGGAATAAAGTGATCAGGGGCATGGCAATGTTAATTTACCATATTGTGGAAGAATACACAATGTGCATACAAGTAGATATTAAGCAGGGCTTTCGTAAGTGCTCAATTTACCGTGAACGGTCTATGGAGCCTCTTGCAGTACCGCAGTGAAAAGTACCTCGGTCGTAAACGCGATGATAATAATAATAATAATAATAATGGCGTGTGGGGAGTGCACGCACGGCAAGGCAACACCCTCCGAGTGACGGTCTTTCAAGCTGGGACCCGTAGGTGACCGTCATCCTTGAGCATGACAGAAGTGAAGCCCTAGAATCGAGCAGCGCTGGAATGCAAGGATGAGGGAAACGGGAGTACCCCGAGAAAGCCCACCGGCAAGCGGCATCGTCCAGCACGATTCCCACATGCGAGGATCCGGGAGTGAACCCGCTGGGGATCGAGCTCGGATCGCTGTGGTGGGAGGCGAGCGCCCTGGCCACTACGCCACCGCTGCCCCTCATAAACGCGCCATTGTTGCACTGCTGAAGAATAAAAATCTGTTAGATAAATAAATGCACACACAAGAATGAAAAAAAAATGAATAAACACTCTGGGCATTTTTATGTAGTCTACTGGAGACACAAGATGTTGAAATGTACAGTGAACCATCCCTACATGTTGCTTTTACAGAATTTGTATTTCGGCTGCAGTGAAATTTGCCAAGTTAAGTTTCCTTTTTGGTTACACTTAAAAACCACTTGTAATTCATATTTCGGGAAAAACGTATACAATTATAAGTCAGTAAGATATTGGTCAAATAACGCATAAAAGAAAATACAAAATTACTTAAAATGTTGATGGATAAATATTCGACTAGCAATAATAGGGAAACGTTATACTGAATTGGATCATCATACGTTAATTCATACATGTTAAACGTTTGCCTGTCCTCAGTAACGGCTGGGTAGCGGCCAGACCACGAAGAACCAGGCTGGATCCCCGGTGAAATCAAACCCATACTTTTGCACGTAGGAAATGTGGCGGACGTTACCACGTTATTGCCACGAATTATTTCCGTTTCTACCACCATTGCAGTACGTCGCTGTCTTATTTCCAGCTCTCTCAATTCCCATCGATGCTGAAGAAATCGGCTGTTAAGCCTCGCCCAAATCTCTTTCATATATGCACAATACGCATGCTCCGGAACAAAACCTGTAGACGGGAAGTTTCCATTAGACCTTTGGAATTATCTGCTTGATTTTTTTTTTGTTTATAACTCTGCAGTGTACATAATTCTGAATTTACACACCTGATTAAAATGTGGAGAAATGAAAGTTATTTTTTTTTCGATAATGCATGTTAAGACAACGGGTTTAGGCTGTAAGATTAGATTTATAAAGTTTTAGTTTCTTTTTTGTATATACGTTGTAGTCGTAGTGTAAATATTTGCAAAACATGTCGTAAATAAGGTAGTAGTTCTGCTAATTGCCCTAAACGAACATTTGTCGGGAGTTAAGGGGCAAATCATTGAACTGATAAACAATTGTAGGAAGTATGCGCAAGCACACGACTGAACCAGTAATTAGTAGATAGATATAGTAGGTTTGGGGACAACAGCTGGAGGCTCCGAGGCTCTGCCGCCATCTTTGACTTCCGCCATTTTGTGATGTTCCTGACATTGAGATGTCGACCATCTTGTTTCCGGTATCCATCTTGTTTTCACCCACAATTTTGTTTTTCATCCGCCATCTTGTTTTCTCTCTTTTTCCTCTCAAAATTTTCCATTTTACCTTTAAAATGTACTGTTTTTCCCATCGAATTTCTCGTTTTCCCCTCGAAACGTCTGAAATTTACCCTCTATGGTAGTAGAAGTTTCTCATATATTAATTTATCGATTTCCTGCCACTACAGCTTCATGTCCGCCATATTGACAGCTCCTAAAAAAACATCCCTATGATGCTGAGAGGCTACATTATAGCTTTATTTAGCTAAAATTAGCAATGCTCCTCAATTTGCCTCAGTGACTCCATTTTGGGCCTGAGGAGTCAGGAGTCATCTTGAATTCGATAGGTTATAAAAATTTAAATATTAAATTTAGATTATCCAAATAATATTTTTATTTAACTTCTGAAATGTTTATATATTAGTATTTTCAAGGATAATTTGAATATGATGTCAATAATAGATTTGGTAAATCATAATTGTATAAAATGAAAGTTATGTACTTAATTTTATATATTTTACTTAACTCTTACAAACAAGTGTATCGAGTGGCGTGTCTACAGTTTTGTATTTTTTAGACAGAAAAGAATACGCCATCAAAGATATGATTATGTGACTATGGCCAGCACCATATTGGATTTGAAAGCATATACATGTACTAGCAAATATACTAAGTGTTATATATTTTCGGACTTGTGTTTTAAAGTCGAATGCTAAAGTAACATTATGAACTTTGACAAACAGTTTTTTTATCGATGCTATATTGAATTTAGTAGGCATACAAGCGATTTATAATTTTTTTGAATTAGTTATGTAGCCTGTCCGAGCCTCAAGTACAATGCAGAAGTTGTCTTACCGCAGGACATGTTTTAGATGCAGTAGGTCTATATCTGACCCCCACAAACTTTTAAGCATAGTTGGCCATAATTTCCGAACCGTTTAAGTTATAGTCACCAAAATCGGACTGTAGTTACTGCTCCTAGCATTGATCACTGCGATATGTCTCATTATGCCTTAAACCCTCTTATAAGCATAGTTGGCTGCCATTTTCAAACTGTTGAAGATATGGCCACCAAATTCATATCATATGCATCGCCCCCGTTGCCGACCAGGGTGGTGGGTCAATTATGCCTTCACCTCTCTTATAAGCCTAGTATCTGATGTATATGAGGGTAGTAGGGCAATTATGCCTTAAGACCTCTTATAAATATAGTTAGTCATAATTTCCGAACTGTTGAAGCTATAGTCATCAAATTCACACCATAAACATCGTCCATGATGTCTATGAAGGTGGTAGGGTCAACTATGCCTTAAGCCCTTTTATAAGCATAGTTAGTCATAATTTCTGAACTTTTGAAGCTACAGCTGCCAAATTCATATAATATGCATCGTGTTCAATGTCTATGATAGTGGTAGGGTCAATTATGCCTTAAGCCCTCTTATAAGCACATTTGGATGTCATTTCCCATTTATTTAAGATACAGCCACCAAATTCAAATCGTAGACATCACCCCCAACGACGAAAAGGATCACAGGGTCATTTAAGCTTTAAACCATTATATAAGCATAGTTTACTGCCATTTTCTATTCACTGAAGCTATAGTCTATACCAACAAATACCCTGTCCTAAAAAGTCACACTACGAATTAAAATTATTATATTGCTCAAAGCCTCACCCCTGCCAGCATTTCAACTAATTTCATATAATTACATTGTTTTTTTTACCAGCAATTCATTGTCTCAGCTGTATCTCACTCCCCATGTAAATATCAGCATGCTACATCAATCTTCTTTGTTACGCGATTCTTAAGTGCAATAAAAATTAATTGCTATTTTTATCAGGTGTTCCCAGTAGGTGAAACAAGTAGGTAGGTAGATCGTGCTTAATGCTTTGTCGAGAGCGAGGTCGTTAGAGCCGGAGTACGTTGCTCAGAGAAGCAGGAATATGGAAACAATCGACCATCACCTGTAGTAAAGAACTATTCCGCGTTCTCCCGGTGTGAATTCGGGATATCAGGGGGGAAAAAAACATTATCAGGATGTTTGGACAGGGATTCGAACTCAGGTCTTCCCAAAATGCAAATGCAAAAGGTTGTTGGTCACTTTCTAATTTCATCTTACAGTCTATAATAATTTACTGGCTTACCCGGCCACGCGTTGCTGTGGCATCAAAGATTTTGGTTCTATTCATTTCTGTGAAATTAATTGAAAGAAGTATATGTATTTTCAAAATCTTTATTATTGAAATACAACAAGCTGAAAGGTTCAAACAGAGAGCTGTCAACAAAGGCGCCTCCTGACGCGAAGGCATGGTAAAAATGAGCTTTTTGCAGATTTTAGTACTTTTGCAGGTAAAACAGATTAAAAATGAACGTGTACAAACACTCGTAGGAAGGAAAGGAAGGTTTATAAAAAAACAGAATGAAAATTGGTTGATTTTTTCGGAAGCTATACGCGTCCGAACAAACAGACACAACATTTATATATATATATATATATATATATATATATATATATGTTTTTTAATTTTTTTTCTGCTACGTGTGTGTCAGTCCCATATGTACATTTTTAAGTCTTTTATAACTTACTTTGTAAGCATATAACATGTATTTACAAATCATCGAAAGTATCTTGTAAACATATTTTATTGTGCATATGTAAGGAAAATGTAATGAAATAAAAAAATTAAGACTTTTAAGAGAGTAAGATATTTATATAAGTCACATTCATATATAAATTATAATTAACAAAAGAATTTCAATGGATTACAGATTCAAAAAAAGTATCTATATTGTGAAAAACCTTGTTTACTAAGTAATTATCCATATTTGTAAAATGTTTACACATAACAAAAACAACCAGGTATCCTACGTCTATGCACAAAAATTCAATGATTGCTATTTTAAAACAAATATTGCAAGTATGTTAATTTTTTACTATAAATATTTTAATTGATTCAAATCGATTTGCACAAAACAAATTCTCGCCATTTAAAGAGCAAGTAACACGGCCCCACGTCGCCCCACGTCGCATTTTGTCCAAAACGTTTGATATTTCGTGGAACAGGCGATTTTTCGACCACACTTGAAACAGCTATGGGTCAAATAAGCCCGTCTTGCTTTCTTCAAACAGTTCCCATTTCATTCATTCAGTCGTGCCCTACAACTTTTGTTGAAGGTCTTGCCACAGTAGCAACGCGAATATCTTGAGGCCTGCGGTGAATTACCCCCGGAGTTCACATCCAGCTCCGAAGAAGACGAACTTATAAATCAAATATATGGCTTGTCGAATTATTAGTTTCATATCAGAGAAATGTCATTGATTGAAGAAAAAAATTAGCCATTTCGTATAATGAATGTTTATCTCATAAAGCAGTTTAATATGATTATATAGAATATTTTCATTGGAATGTACAAAAGTTTACTCACGAAACGTATAAATTTATCCCATCAATAAGAAATGAAAGTGCGTCTACCATTTTTGTTAAACTTTTTTTAGAGAAAAAAACCTTTCCTCCCATTTATGACGCAAACCTGTCACTTTTACGCTCACGGATGCAGCATGATTTCATTTGAAATAATTAGTTTCAACGAGGTGTGATAATGAACATCGCGTGGATAGCTGGAACCCCAGTGATCTAGGCAGATTGCTAGATTCATATCCGAGGAATCAGTGGAATGTGGCTCAGGAGTTGTTCGCTTCCTCTAATCCGCCCCCCGGTGAGAAAAAGAATGACCTCAACGCTCACTTAAATGTCTTCCTTTTCCTTCTGTATCGTCAGGTATGGAAGCAGCATTGAAACTGTTCTGGGGGAAAAAAAACTACGGTGTACTGCTATAATCCATTCATGGTTAATTAAAACTTTTCTGAAGCACTGCTAAAGTTCTACTTCCAGGATATTCCTCCGCCTCGTGCAAACTAAGCCTAACTAGGTGTGAAAAATTACTCTAAAGGGCAACGCATCGAACTCGTGCGCACTCAATTGTAATGATATTTTGCATGACAACTATTTCTTACTAGGCGCTACCAACACACACGTTTTATTATTGTTTTTTTATTTATTATAAATTAATTATTATTATTTATAACTAAAAAAACAGTTAAAACTTCAATTTAACGAAAAATAAGTTACTTTCATGTTAACAGAGGTATAAAACGCTTGTGATACATGGCATATTTAGGAAATAATTAAACACGTCATACGTGGGGTGATTTTTCAAAGGTTTGATTCGTAAAGTGTGAAGAAACCGCGAATATACTATAGAGGCTGTGTTGCTGATATAGTCTGTTCAAACACTGACGGTTCCTCGGCTTTGTTCATTTACAACGTCTATGTATCCGCAAAGAAAGTTACATTTTCGATGCAAGATGATACAAACCCTAAATCCAGAGGTCCAAAACAATGCTTTTCAGTTGTTAAACAATATTATAACTATTTTGGTATGTAATATTCTATTATGGTTAACAAATATATACTGAAAATTCAGGAAGTACTCAAGAAATAAAAATAACGATAACGGTCAAGAAAAAAATTGATACAAGAAAGGCACAAAAATTGCATGATTCTTATTTGATGCAGTTTGGCAGTGGGGAAGACACCCTAGAAAAGTTAAGCGAATTGCTTCAAGCAGATTACACAACAGGCGACGTCCCTAGGATACGAATTGTTTTTGGGAATCACATTTCGGTGAATAAATTCGCGACTGGTCGGAAAGTCTTCGCGGGATAAAAACTGAAAAGCTGTTGCGAAGGACCTCTGTAAGGAGCTACAAATCCCTGTAATGGGGCCACAATGGAAAGTCAGCCACAAGGGTACACGACCTGCTGCAGAACTGAGGAGGTGGAGGATGTGTGGTGAACACGTATGAAGGAGGAAAGAAATGGAGGAAAAGAATTGGCATGCACTCCTAGAGGTTGTGACGAATAAAGAACCAAGGAGCGTTTCAGATGAAAAGGAAAAGGACAAATCGAATGTGCTCCTACATTTCGCCCATTCCGGAGTTTCAATATTCGGATTTGAAACGTTTCGGGCAGGAATATGACCGAACATATATTTCTACTTAAAGAGTATAAGCTTGCAGAAGTGCTACCAAATCAAATAACTTATGTTCAATAAAATAGTGTCGAAGTATTACTATATCTAGCCTTATGTATTTCACTCGTGAATATCAAAAGTACATTTCGTTTCAATTTCTGATATTTTCAAAGCCGCTGTGACACAAATATTGTAAAATTAAAATAATGACCATGAAATAGTCAGTTTCAGAAAACCCTTACATAGATGAATAAAAATACGTTTTGTCGTTATTAAAGTTAGTTGTACAACGTTTCAGCAAAAAAAAATATAAAAAAATATTTGCTTATATTGTGAAACTAAATCATTTTTTTTACTATTTTTTTTAATATTTGTCATTGAAAGTCGGTTCGATTCTGTTACAATCAGGCAAATTAACTCGAGGCTACTCGATTCATACTCATATCGTGAAAACGTGAAGTAAGCAGCAATTTTTTTGTACACCCATATATAAGATGAAAATTTTGACATTTTGTGCAGACTTTATGGCAAGAAAAATTTGTGTTACAAGTATTATCAAAATAAATGTAATTGATTCTTTTTTTTTAAGTGGGAGATAGTTGGAATTGAGCTTTCTCCCAAGGCATTTACAAAAACACACGTTTGTAGGTCGACAGCTCTATTCCTTTTTCCCAATACAACACATTGTTAGAATATTTGCTTGGTTATTATCAATAAATAAAATCTTACTTCGTAACAAATATCGAGATATTGGCGGAGAACAAATATTTCACACTTAGTAAATAAATGCGTATTCTATACACTTGAACTGCTTATCAAACTGTGTAACGTATGGAGAAAACTAATATGATCCTTAATTTAGTTCCAGCTATTCCATGTTTACACGGTTAAAGCTGTTCGCTAATATCCACTACTTTACAGCGCTCCGCAGCTGACAATCGGCTAATTTTATAGCGTGCTATTTATCTGAATAATTGAGATTATGCACGGCGGTATCAGTGAGCTGCTACGGATTCTCAAGAGAACAATAAAAGTTTTCTTTGTGATTTGTCAACATTTTCTTTAGTACAGCGAAAACACAAAAATAGTAACATAACCCTTTCAGATTCACTTTGATTTACGGTTTGAGGTGTTACAAACAAAAAATCTTGTGCGTGCTGAAGTGAGGTCAACACGTCATTGAGCTTCGCAGTGTGCAGTAGAGACCAACAATTACCTACAAGGGCGTAATGTACACAACTGTGCACACTTAGTCTGAATGGGTTAATTAATCTTCTAAAAAGACTAAAAGTAACATACATGTTTGACTTTGAAATAATTTAAACATACAAATAGAATTTTTTTTTTTTGCTGTAGTGTTAAACACAATATTCTGAAAGGGAGTAGAACTGAAGTAATTTTGACTAAGCATAAATTCAAACTACTGCTATACTTAAAATTTAAGTAATTTGTTTAATGGCCACTACCTTTTTCGTATAACTGCAGTACTTGATATGAGATCACCATAAATTATACAGTAAATATGGATTCCATTCCCTGAACTAGTAGCTAGTTTATTTTTTATCATACAAACAAGAAATCGAAATTTTTTCCTCGATACTAACGGAAAAACTAACAGTTTAATGCGTTTTTATACACTTTCAACGTATCTTAACGATAATTCGAAGACACAATACCATTTTTTTTTTCAAATATTTGCGTAACTTGTGCAAATTTACATGAGGTATATATTTCTTAGGTTAAACATATGATCCGCATTCAAAAGTAAAAAACGCAGGGTTTATAACTCAGTATCAACATCGGTATCAGCTCAGTTAGGAGACTTAAAACAGAATTAGAATAATCCGAGAAATTTTTATGTGCGAAGATTGACTCAAATTTAGAAACCAGTTTATTTTTTTGAATAAATAATATTGACAAAATTGTGACTTTAGAGTAATTTACGAATTGCCTTAAATTAATTTGCACAAACTTTCCTACCGCAAGATAATTACAGACACCGTTTAGCATAATTTTGTGCAGAATAATAAATAGTACATACATATTAGTTGGTTTCATTAACGATTACTAAATAGTTTTATTNTCAACGCTCACTTAAATGTCTTCCTTTTCCTTCTGTATCGTCAGGTATGGAAGCAGCATTGAAACTGTTCTGGGGGGAACAAAAACTACGGTGTACTGCTATAATCCATTCATGGTTAATTAAAACTTTTCTGAAGCACTGCTGAAGTTCTGCTTCCAGGATATTCCTCCGCCTCGTTCAAACTAAGCCTAACTAGGTGTGAAAAATTACACTAACGGGCAACGCATCGAACTCGTGCGCACTCAATTGTAATGGTATTTTGCATGACAACTATTTCTTAGTAGGCGCTACCAACACACACGTTTTATTATTGTTTTTTTATACTTATTATAAATGAATTATTATTATTTATAACTAAAAAAACAGTTAAAACTTTAATTTAACGAAAAATAAGTTACTTTCATGTTAACAGAGGTATAAAACGCTTGTGATACATGGCATATTTAGGAAATAATTAAACACGTCATACACGGGGTGATTTTTCAAAGGTTTGATTCGTAAAGTGTGAAGAAACCGCGAATATACTATAGAGGCTGTGTCGCTGATATAGTCAGTTCAAACACTGACGGTTCCTCGGCTTTATTCATTTACAACGTCTATGTATCCGCAAAGAAAGTTACATTTTCGATGCAAGATGATACAAACCCTAAATCCAGANATTCATTTACAACGTCTATGTATCCGCAAAGAAAGTTACATTTTCGATGCAAGATGATACAAACCCTAAATCCAGAGGTCCAAAACAATGCTTTTCAGTTGTTAAACAATATTATAACTATTTTGGTATGTAATATTCTATTATNAATCCAGAGGTCCAAAACAATGCTTTTCAGTTGTTAAACAATATTATAACTATTTTGGTATGTAATATTCTATTATAGTTAACAAATATATACTGAAAATTCAGGAAACACTCAAGAAATAAAAATAACGATAACGGTCAAGAAAAAAATTGATACAAGAAAGGCACAAAAATTGCATGATTCTTATTTGATGCAGTTTGGCAGTGGGGAAGACACCCTAGAAAAGTTAAGCGAATTGCTTCAAGCAGATTACACAACAGGCGACGTCCCTAGGATACGAATGGTTTTTGGGAATCACATTTCGGTGAATAAATTCGCGACTGGTCGGAAAGTCTTCGCAGGATAAAAACTGAAAAGCTGTTGCGAAGGACCTATGTAAGGAGCTACAAATCACCGGTAATGGGGCCACAATGGAAAGTCAGCCACAAGGGTACAGGACCTGCTGCAGAACTGAGGAGGTGGAGGATGTGTGGTGAACACGTATGAAGGAGGAAAGAAATGGAAGAAAAGAATTGGCATGCACTCCTAGAGGTTGTGACGAATAAAGAACCTAGGAGCGTTTCAGATGAAAAGGAAAAGGATAAATCGAATGTGCTCCTACATTTCACCCATTCCGGAGTTTCAATATTCGGATTTGAAACGTTTCGGGCAGGAATATGACCGAACATATATTTCTACTTAAAGAGTATAAGCTTGCAGAAGTGCTACCAAATCAAATAACTTATGTTCAATAAAATAGTGTCGAAGTATTACTATATCTAGCCTTATGTATTTCACTCGTGAATTTCTAAAGTACATTTAGTTTCAATTTCTGACATTTTCAAAGCCGCTGTGACACAAATGTTGTAAAATTAAAATAATGACCATTAAATAGCGAGTTTCAGAAAACCCTTACATAGAAGAATAAAAATACGTGTTGTCGTTATTAAAGTTAGTTGTACAGCTTTTTAGCAAAAAAAAAACTATTTGCTTATATTTTGAAACTAAATCACTTATATCTGCTATTTAAATATTTGTCACTGAAAGTTGGTTCGATGCTGTTACAATCGGGCAAATTAACTCGAGGCCACTCGATTCATAGTCATATCGTGAAAACGTGAAGTAAGCAGTTATTTTTTGTACACCCATATATAAGATGAAGGCTTTGACATTTTGTGCACACTTTATGGCAAGAAAAATATGTATTACAAGTATTATCAAAATAAATGTAATTGATTAATTTTTTTTTAATGTGGGAGATAGTTGGAATTGAGCTTTCCCCCAAGGCATTTACAAAAACACACGTTCGTAGGTCAACAGCTCTATTCCTTTTTCCCAATACAACACATTGTTAGAATATTTGCTTGGTTATTACCAATAAATAAAATCTTACTAACAAATAGCGAGATATTGGCGGAGAACAAATATTTCACACATAGTAAATAAATGCGTATTCTGTACACTTGAACTGCTTATCAAACTGTGTAACGTATGGAGAAAACTAATATGATCCTTAATGTAGTTCCAGTTATTCCATGTTTACACGGTTAAAGCTGTTCGCTAATATCCACTACTTTACAGCGCTCCGAAGCCGGCAATCGGCTAATTTTATAGCGAGCTATTTATCTTAATCATTGAGATTATGCACGGCGGAATCAGTGAGCTGCCACGGATTCTCAAGAGAACCATAAAAGTTTTCTTTACGATTTGTCTACATTTTCTATCTAGTACAGCGAAAACACAAAAATAGTAACATTTTATTAACACTTTCAGATCCACTTTGATTTACGGTTTGAGGTGTTACAAACAAAAAATCTTGTGCGTGGTGAAGTGGGTCAACACGTCATTGAGCTTTGCAGTGTGCAGTAGAGACCAACAATTACCTACAAGGGCGTAATGTACCCAACTGTGCACACTTGGTCCGAATGGGTTAATTAATCTTCTAAAAAGACTTAAAGTAACATATATGTTTGACTTTGAAATAATTAATAAATACAAATAGAATTTTTTTTTTGCTGTAGTGTTAAACACAATATTCTGAAAGGGAGTAGAACTGAAGTAATTTTGACGAAGCATAAATTCAAACTACTGCTATACTTAAAATTGAAGTAATTTGTTTAATGGTCACTATATTTTACGTATAACTGCCGTACTTGATATGAGATCACCATAAATTATACAGTAAATATGGATTCCACTCGCTGAACTAGTAGCTAGTTCATTTTTTATCATGAAAGAAATAAATCTAAATTTTTTCCTTGATATTAACGGAAAAACTAACCGTTTAATATGTTTTAATATACTTTCAACGTACCTTAACGATAATTCGAAGACACAATACAATTTTTTTTTCCAGATATTTGCGTAACTTGTGCAAATTTACATGAGGTATATATTTCTTAGGTTTAACATATGATCCGCATTCAAAAGTAAACAACGCAGGGTTTCGAACTCAGTATCAACATCGGTATCAGCTCAGCTAGGAGACTTAAAACAGAACTAGAATAATCCGAGAAAATTTTATGTGCGAAGATTGACTCAAATTTATAAACCCGTTTATTTTTTTGAATAAATAATATTGACAAAATTGTGACTTTAGAGTAATTTACGAATTGCCTTAAATTAATTTGCACAAACTTTCCTACCGCAAGATAATTACAGACACCGTTTAACATAATTTTGTGCAGAATAATAAATAGTACATACATATTAGTTGGTTTCATTAACGATTACTAAATAGTTTTATTNACATAATTTTGTGCAGAATAATAAATAGTACATACATATTAGTTGGTTTCATTAACGATTACTAAATAGTTTTATTATTAATAAAATGTGCATTAATTAACAAATTGTTTTCACTAAGTTAAATAATTTAGAATGTCAACATTGTTGCGCTCTGTAAAACCTGGAGGAGATCACGACGATCTGACAACCAAGTTTTGTTCAGCGAAATTTGTTGTATTTCATTCCTATTAATGCATTTGCAATATGTTGAAAATGTTGTACATATGTATTTCATAATCACTAAAAACATTAATTTTGCAAATGAATTATTGCAGCATTAAAGGACATGTTTGCTTCCGAAATGTAATATTAATTGTGGCTATAAGGCAAGCAAAGGATTTTCTCTGCTGATTTTTAATAACAAAGATTAATTTATTGCTTTCAACTACCAGCGTATCCATTTCAGCGCCCCTTATACTAGTAGCAATGGAGATGTTTTCCGTCAAAGCATAGTTCCAGTCTCAGCATAAAATTCCTCCGCGTACAAGGACACGAAATTAGCGATGGGCGAGTTCACATCCACGGGAAACAGGCACTCGCGGAATGCCGTCTTCTCTGCATCCAGAATATTCGAGACACAAGGAGAATAATTTCGCTTTGAGTCCGCGACGGCAGAAAGCCGTGTCCAGCGCTAAACTATCTCTTGGAAATTTCTGCCGCGCGTATGCGTGAGTTTTATCGTCCCCTCAGCCCTCTCCGCCGAAACTGTCCCTCGGCGACGTCTGTGTCCGTCAATAAGGACTCGTTCCCTTTCTCTGTGTAACGCACTAGCAGTTTCAGTTTTCTCTTTTCTGGCAGTCTTTAAAGGGGGGGGGGGAGTGAAAAAGAGTCTGAAACATGACCGAAGGATTTTTCATATCGCTTTTGTCTTACTTCTCAGCGTCAAGGGCTTCATCGGCGCGGACGAAGAAGACCAAACCCTCTTCCTGGCTCGATTCTCGTTGGACGGAGAGGTTAGACGCGGGGAAAAAGACAAAGAGAAAGGATAATTTTTTTTTTCCCTTCCGTGAGCCGTTTCTTCTTCCGTTTCGCCTCCTGTTTCACACCCCCTCCACCATACCTTCTTCGGCCGAAGAGGCGTCAAGCGTTCGGAATCCTGGGGACTGATCTTCGACAGAGCGAGGGACTTATTGCAAGGACTCTCGGATCCTCGCGCCGAAGGACACGTTGGGGATCAGTCGCCGAGAGGACGCACCATGCTCGACTTACGTGACAAGTGACCGTGAACGGTATTAAACTTACTTCTCCGAGACCACCTTCTGCAAAATACCCAGTGAAGCACAGTTTGTGGATCTCTTCCATTACGCAACGCTAGAAATACTGGAGTCATCCAAGGCATATCTTTTACAAAAAGTGTTCGAGATAGAGTTTTCTTTAGGACTAATATTAATCCTTTACTTAATCTTATTTCCTGCTCTCACAAATTTCTTCAGACTACATTTAAAAAATGTCATCTAAAATTCATTATTTAAATACTTATTTTCATACATGTAGAATAACTTAAAATATGCAAAGCGGTCATAAGCGTTTACGCTTATAACACATTTAGAGGATATTCACGGTGAAGGGAGCTTTTATAACGCCCTCCCAACTGGCATTTACCACTAATAAATACATTTTATTGCAGCCTCATACGTTAACATTTGAGAGTGGTGTGTTTATTGGTCACCACATGGCAATGTTTATATTAAGAAGTGACGGAAAGATATAAATTGGATGAAATGAAAAATTTAGCAAGGCCTTAAAAAGTGGTCACTTTACCGTGAACAGACTACATAAGCGAACATTTGGTACAATAAGACAGGATGAAATTAAAATGATGTTTCAATTCTCTTTCATATTACCAATGGCCATCCAAGAAGTTAAAGCAGTGTGGTGTGTAAACAACTAAACAACAGAAAAATTATTTGCACATCACATGTTTGTGACTACGATTTACGTTATCAGTGAACATCTTCAATATAAGATTGTTTAGATACGGTTAATGAAGTCGGCCGAAATCTATCATTTTTATACGACCGTACCTCGGAATAGGTATTCAAACAAAGATCATACATGAATAATATCCATAACATACAAAATTTACAACTTGTTAGCCACATTGAATAGAAAGGAACAACAGGCGCTTAAAACTATCACACGCATCGTGCAACAGATTATGCGTTAATTCATATTTACCAGCATTTATTTGCAAGGAAATTTATCGCTGTTTATTTATCAGATAGGATTCGTTGCTTGTTGCGACATCAGCTTCGTGAATAANATTTGCAAGGAAATTTATCGCTGTTTATTTATCAGATAGGATTCGTTGCTTGTTGCGACATCAGCTTCGTGAATAAATTGAATAAATACTCCATGTTATACAGGTTTATCCTGAATTTCAGGCACCGATTTTGTGAGATGGCTGGGTAAAGTAAATTGAGTAGAAAACATAATACGTTTTTTCACCTAACGTCACTAGCAAGGGAGAGACAAGCGCTTAAAAATTTTGAATTTAAATACGTTATTTGCCAAATTTTATATATATATATATATATATATAACCTGTAAACATTTGTCGGGTAATAGCATCTCCTGGCATCAGGAAATTAGGGGATGAAATTGTATTAACCAACACAAGCGTGTTACCCGTGGATGTTTACTGATTGTTATCGCCCACCAAATATTGATAGATGTCAGATGTCAAATCAGGATAATACTATTCACGAATTTGTTTCATCTTGCAAATAACTACTTTAAAATCCCAACTTTCCATAGGGGTGTGTCCCTTAAGTCACGTTAGGTCAAAGGTGGTTTTATATTTTTTACCCCACTTTCCGTAACTAATGATCTCACNATGTGTCCCTTAAGTCACGTTAGGTCAAAGGTGGTTTTATATTTTTTACCCCACTTTCCGTAACTAATGATCTCACAAGAGTTCAAGATAACCCTTGTTTATCCATCAGTCGAGATATAATGCTGTCTTTTTCCACAAAACCTGATATTCCATTAACAGTACCAACCTCTGGCATGAAAAAAATTTATGAGCAATGAGACAATATTTAATGTCTCACTAAAAACCAGAATAAGTTCGTATCTTCCGCCATTTTTTGTGTCCCGCCGTAAGAAATAAACTCCGAAATGTGTTTTTGCTCCACGAACTTCATGAGTCCCAGCACAAGAGATGAATAAGAAATACCCAAGGTGGGGAAACTGAGAAGCCGAACGTGTTCGCAAATTCGATTCCGCACGCACCCTTCCCTCGGCCGCAGACCGACCAGTTTGCGGGCCTCCTACCTGCTCCCCAGGGGTGGTCAAGCGATGTAATCGTGTAATTTCCGGGGCTGAATTATTCATGTAATGAAAATGGCACAGCGCGGAAGGGAGGTTTGTAGCGAGAAGGGAGAGTGGGCAAGGGCTGTTGAGTACCCCCTCCGGGTCGTTCGCAGGGGAGGGCTTGAAGGGATGCATATGGTGGGTGAAGGGTCACACGCACGCACGTATGGGCCACGTTATGACCGAGGGCTGGGCCATATGGCCCGACTTTCATCAGGCGTAGGGGGAATACGGTAGTGGCGTTGGCTTTCCACCAATGAGATCCGTGCTCGATTCGTAGCGAAGTCACGCTCCCGAAATTTCGCGTTTCGGGAAACGAGTTGGACGTTGCCGCTTGCCAGCGGGTTTTCTCGGGGTTTTGCTTTGTTTCGCACCATTGAATTCCGTTGTTGCTTCGCGTCATACTCATTTAATGCGCAAGGTTGGCTCAGTTGGTTGGTC
>NQII01000966.1:86633-108321 GCA_002778355.1 Clitarchus hookeri | reverse complement strand
GTGTCAGTGCAAGATATCTCCGTCCGGGAGAAACTTCGCTAGTTTGCCACTTCATGAGGTTGTTATGTCCTTACACACCGGAAGTCTCGGTAAACGCAGCACGTGTATCCATCCCAAAAAATTTAATGGCGAAAAAAATTTAAGGAGTATTTGTGCGAAAATATGTGTATACGGAATACTGCATGGCACTGTAAAAGTTTAATTTTCCGTTTAATGTTTTGATAGTTCAGAAAATGGCTAGTAACTCGTACCAAATAAGTGATACGTGTATTGCAAACTTCGTTTGGTGTACTTTGTAAATTGTACTTGAATTTTTTTAACTAAGCGAATGTTAACGAATCGCTTCTATACGGTGTTGGCAATTGGATTCATTCCTCAGCAAATGGAAAAACGCAACCATAAATGTAAGATAAACATTTATATTAGCTTTTCATTAAACATTTTTTTAAAAATATTTAACAGGTTCAAAACATGGATGCGTGTTGAGGATTTCTACAACAAATAAACAACAAAAGAATATACAGCGGAAGCGAACACTGGTATCCTCGACGCCCCATCGTGAGCGAAGGCATCGGTGAAGAACAGCAGAGTTACCGCAATAGATGCTAATGCTCAATTTAACCCGCATAACCAGGAGGGATACAAAACTGCAACTCAAATGGGTGCTTGTCACGAAAACATTAATTATTTTATATTCGTGCGAAGAATTAACCTTGTAGACAATATTTATAGATAACATTTCATCAAATAAAATTTTTTAGACCATATAATGTTTTCGTAATGTCATGTCAAAATTACAATTTCAAAGTATTCGGGATGAACAAAAAAGAAAAACAAACATCCCTACAGAAAAGAGATAATTCACACTGAAATAAGATACCATGAGTTACTTAAAGAGATATATTCAAAATCACACTGTGAAATGTTTTCACAGTTTAAAAAAAAATTGCTTTAATTAAGATATATATTTTTTTTTTTTAACAGAATATAAATTTTGTAAAATAAATTTTTCTGAGCATACGTTAAAATGAATTACAACGTGACCTATCAGTCACCCTTGTTAAATTTCCTGCAAATGTTTTCGTTTATTTTATTTGTGCATCTATGAAATACTAAAATTGTAATTTTATATGCTACAATGCAAAACTACGCAATTATTATTTTTTTATTCGAGAAAGAAGAACTTACAAGTAGAATGGTTTATCGTGCATATATAAAATAATGAAGTTTTTGGCGAAGAGTATCCATGAGTGTCAGGTGCATGGTTGCGCTGTGTACCGGAACTTATGCACTGCCTCTGAAGGCGTGTCAGATGTATATGTTTTGTTCTGTGTACATTTCACTACATGGTAAACGAGTCTGTAATGAACGATGGGGTTTCCCATTTGCAATTGCAATTTCTCCTTCTGGTGACACGCAAGCACCCCAATGAATACAAAAGCGCCCCGATGGTCAGACGCGAGGTAACTCTCCGCAAACATGTATCACGTGTGCATGCAGGTTAGGTTTCGTCCATGTTGATGCAAAACGCGTTACAACATGGGGGACCCCGGTTCTCCTTGCAGAAATTCCTAGAAACTTGCCCACATCTCGTTGTATGTAGCACCATCTATCACAGGTCGAACAATATGTTTAAGACACATAAGTCGTCGTGTGTATCGCAGATTCCTTCTGGCATGAAGCGTGGTAGTTCCCAATCGATAAAACCAAAGTTAATTTAATTTTTACCTATTATAGCACCATCAACAACAAATAGCACCAACTGTTCAAAATAAATATTTCATACATACTGATGTAGAATCCGATTATCCAATAAAAAAAAGTAGGAGTACTAGTTGAAAATTTCAAAATTTCTCCCTCCCAACCACCCAGATAAGTGTGCCGAGCATTNAAAAAAAAGTAGGAGTACTAGTTGAAAATTTCAAAATTTCTCCCTCCCAACCACCCAGATAAGTGTGCCGAGCATTTGGCATACACATCACATATGTGCGTGATTTTGGACACCTGTGTGCAAAGAATGAAGCGCTGCAAACGTCTTATCGCACGCCCTGGGTCGGCGAGTGGCGGCAGAGTGCACTGTCTGCACACCAGATGTTCTTTGCCTGATCAACGTTGTCGGTGGTCGTGACCAAGTCTTTACCCAGACCTTACGCGAGTAAATTCACGGGACTAATCAGGCTTAGAATCAGCTTCCAAAAATTAAAAGACTGGCAGGGGGTTTTAATAAATTCCCGTCCAGCCTATAACATAACCTGCTTATTCAAGATACGGAAAAGGGACAATACTAGGTTTCAGCATTACTGCTACATCCTCCCACGATCTCTGTGCAGGCAGAGTCGGAGGGGGGTTAAATGTTAATGGGAACCAGGGCTTGTTGCGGGAACCCAGCTTGCCCTAGCATCAAAGCGAGCTCGGCTTAAGAATACAATTTTATGGTTGAGGTGGGGAGAGGAGGTTAGCTTCTCTTCACCGCCTCGGTTCAAATGAAAGACAACTGGTTGGACAAGGGCCCCTCACGGGACTTGTACTAACTCCGTGCTGAGGAGCTTGCTCCGGTGATGCAAAGCGGTCGTGACCAAGCTGTCAGAGAGTTGAGAGAACAGGCGTGCAGAGCGGAGGTGTGTCCGTCCGCCAGAAAAGTAACGGGTGTTCGACAGCCGTGCCGCCGGGCGACGATGGCCGGGTGTGCTGCAGGTATGAACTGGCGGGAGGCGTGCTGTGAGTAGCCGCCACAGTGACTAGTTTCGTACGCTGAAGACGAACTCGGACGTGCAGCATCGAACAAGATGTGCTAAAGCGAGTTGCGAGTTTCTGGTCTTGATTTGGCAAACCAAGTAAGTTCGGTATTATGAAGTGATCAGGCCTTAGCTGAACGGCCTGCCTGATCACACCTTCAAACATTGAACCAGGGCACGAGCGTGATTGCAACAACACCTTTGCGAAAGACAGTTGCAGAAATCCTCTCCACCGGCCAGTAAACGAGGCCGAAAATANCGTGATTGCAACAACACCTTTGCGAAAGACAGTTGCAGAAATCCTCTCCACCGGCCAGTAAACGAGGCCGAAAATATTAAACAACGCGCCCGATATAGGCCAGCGTAACACCGGGAGCGGCATCTTTTGTCGTCGACCCGACCAGAGAGAAANTTAAACAACGCGCCCGATATAGGCCAGCGTAACACCGGGAGCGGCATCTTTTGTCGTCGACCCGACCAGAGAGAAAACCACTGAAGATGGGTGTGTCCGGCCGTCGTAAACCACCTCCTAGAATCAGCTTCCGGCAACATGAACAAGGTGGGGACTTTCCATTTAGACTGTAATAGTAATGGCGTGAGGTAACAATAAATCTTAATATAATTAATAAGCATTTTGGTATTCAATTTAAGCTCCCCCGATCAACAGTCACGTAAATAGTTATTGTATAATCTTCATGTTCAATAAACTCCATCTTATACTGCTGTGCTCTACCTAATCATGACTCATTATTGAGCTACGCCCTTAGACACTTCCACGTATAAATGGCTTGAAAGCTCATTCGTAACATCGGGCTGTCATATTGCTGTGTACTACTGGTATCGTTTGTCCAGTGAACTAGACTTCTGCCCTGTTAACGTCACACTCGTATATGGACTCGGTGCTGGAATTTGCGTAATGAAACGCGTAACGAATTCTCCTGGCGTGCCATTTTTCTGCATGGAAAAATACGAGTGTGGTGAACCGACGTGTGTGACATCGCGGCCAGCTGGAGTGGCCGGTCGGATCGCGCTGTCTGATGACGGCCGAGAATGCCTTGGGACACAGCTGTTTATCGACGAACAACTGTTGCTGCATGAACCAGGTGATGACCAGCTGATTTATCTCTACGCACTGGATGCGCGAGTGTGATCGGACGCGACCTTGAAAATGTGCACACAGTACAGAGGATTGATTCCCGCGGCGGCTTGTTAATTATCTTAAATGTTTCATGCGCTGGTGAGTTGTGAAGTTCAGTAAAGGAACGTGAGTAACTTGGTCAAGCGTTTGCAAATAATGGGTGTATTAACTGTATGCGCAGCATAATGGTTGTTTCGAAGTACGATGCGCGCACTTGAAGTTAATTTCCGAACTGCGTTGCCAAATGAGTAGTGCAAACAGGAGTTTTCTGGAGTTTGTAAACCGAAAATATCAGTACATGGATTTTTAATCGGACTTGTGGAGGAAAGAAAAATCGTTGTAGGATGATCGTTTTTCATAATAGCTACGTGAAATAGGATCGTTTGTTGCTCGAGTCAAATGACTGTTTGTATTATACCGCATGTTAGAGTAACTTTGTTTTTATATAATGCAGCGCATATATATATATAGTAATGAGTGACCTTTTATATAGTTTTTTCGGTGGTTGCCGGTGTATTTATATTAGCCATAGTGTGTTTTAAATATTAATTATGTATGGTAAAATTTTACTTCAGATTTCACTGATAGCTACCCAAGTATGTGCGAGCTGCAGATGAGCAGCAGATATAAACTTGGTTCAGCTGAATGTGTTCAGGGTCTGAAGTTAGGGAAGCACATATAAATTATAGTTGTTCATGCACTATTGAAACACAGTATTATGAGTTTTGGGTTATGTGGTACCACCGATAGAGTTAAAATCAGTTATAGTCACTCTAGACTTAGAGATTTATGGAATGCGAGCAAGCAGCTTATGGAAATCACTCTGTGTGATAGTATTCCACTAATGGTTAATCTTGGATTAAAAGTGTGTATATTACTGTAGTCATACAAAACTGCAGCAGCTTCTCATGCATGTTGTATTGCTACTTTTGTTTTTACTGCTGAAACTATAAGTAGTAAACGGGTCGTAAAGTTTCTTGGTGAGTTTTAATGGACCCTGAGCTTTTTCACAGTAAAGTCACATTCCAGAAAATATAAAATAAACTACCTGATCCGCACCACACCAGAGACGGGTCATAAGAGGATGGTGAGCTAAATTTTGTGGGCGAGATTGAATTGCTCTCTCGAAAATAGTGAGGGATTCANTTCACAGTAAAGTCACATTCCAGAAAATATAAAATAAACTACCTGATCCGCACCACAACAGACACGGGTCATAAGAGGATGGTGAGCTAAATTTTGTGGGCGAGATTGAATTGCTCTCTCGAAAATAGTGAGGAATTCATGGACACTTTTTGTCATACAATGTATATATTTCACAATATTCCGTACTTTCAAGTTAAATGATTATATATATATATATATATACATGTACACTGGAGAGCCACAAAAACTGGTATACGCGTGCGTATGCAAATAACATAGGTATGGAACCAATCAGAGTAACACGATGCGGTCGGCAGCGCCTATANATATATACATGTACACTGGAGAGCCAAAAAAACTGGTATAGGCGTGCGTATGCAAATAACATAGGTATGGAACCAATCAGAGTAACACGATGCGGTCGGCAGCGCCTATAAGACAACAAGCGTATGGCAAAGTTGCTACATCGGTTACTGCTGCAACAATGACAGGTTATCAAGATTTAAGTGAGTTTGAAAGTGGTGTTATAGTCGGCGCACGAGAGATCGGACATAGCATCTCTGAGGTAGCGATAAAATTTGAATATTCGCGTACGACCATTTCACGAGTGTACCGTGAATATCGGGAATCCGGTGAAACATCAAATCTTTGACATCGCTGCGGTCGGAAAAATATCGTGATAGAACGGGACAAACGATGACTGACGAGAATCATTAAACGTGACAGACGTGCAACCCTTTCTCAAATTGGCGCATATTTCAATGCTGGGGCATTAAAAAGTGCCAGCGTGCGAATTATTCAACGGACCATAATTGATATGGGCTTTCGGAGCCCAAGGCCTACTCGTGTACTGCTGTTGACTGCACGACACAAGACTTGACACCTCGCCTGGGCCCACCAACACCGCCATTGCACTGCTGATGACTGGAAACACGTTGCCTGGTCTGACGAGTCTCGTTTCCAATTGTATCGGGCGGATGAACGTTTACGGGTATGGAGACATCCTCATGAATCCATGGACCCTACATGTCATCAGGGGACTGTTCAAGCTGGTGGAGGCTCTGTCATGGTATGGGGCGTGTGCAGTTGGCGTGAAATGGGACCCCTGGTACGTCTAGATACGACTCTGAAAGGTGACAGATACGTAAGCATTATTTCCGATCACCTGCACCCATTCATGTTCATTGTGCATTCCGACGGATGTGGACAATTCCAGCAGGACAATGCGACACCCCACACGTCGAGAGTTGCTACCGACTGGCTGCAGGAACACTCTTCTGATTTTAGACACTTCCATTGGCCACCTAAAACACCAGACATGAACATTATTGAGCATATCTGGGATGCCTTGCAACGTGCTGTTCAGAAGAGATCTCCACTGCCTCGCACTCCTATGGATATGTTGACTACTCTGCAGGATTTATGGTTTTAATTACCTCCTGCATACCTTCAGACATTAGTTGAGTCCATGCCACGTCGTCTTGCGGCACTTATGCGTGCCCGCGGGGACTCCACACGATATTAAGCAGGTGTACCAGTTTTTTTGGCTCTTCAGTGTATATATGAGGAATTTTATTTTTTAACCAAACGAAAACATTTGTATGTTGTGTATTTTCCCAGTAAATGAAGGGTTTCTTAAAATCTGCAATTATCACTTTTCGATATACAGGTAAGTGTATCTAAACTCATATCAGTTTGTTTGTATTTTATTCAAAGAAATACTCTTGTTATCAGTAATATTTCTGAAAACATTATCAGAATAACATTTTTGTATTGAATTAAAATATATACTCAATATTTTAATTTATCGGACTTCGTGATGGTAAACATTTTAAAAATAATTTCACGTAGCANATTAAAATATATACTCAATATTTTAATTTATCGGACTTCGTGATGGTAAACATTTTAAAAATAATTTCACGTAGCAGCTCGAAATTATTTTCTCTTTATTGCAAAACTTGTTTGACGCAGCGTTTTATCCGCTCTTTGTGCAGTAAATATACGCCGGTATCTGGAGTCGGGAAGAGTCGGCTATCACCGTCTTAACTGCACATTCGCGAGTCTCCTTAATGAAATCCTCCCGAGCAAGTAGAGAGGAAATTTTTCNACTATCACCGTCTTAACTGCACATTCGCGAGTCTCCTTAATGAAATCCTCCCGAGCAAGTAGAGAGGAAATTTTTCATGGTGCGGGATTTTCCTTGGAATGCTCTCGTATTTTTCTACCTTTATTAATTTAGAAAATTTACACTCCTCCAAATGCACGCATGCCATTTCATTTTCATCTTTGCCTCTCCACCCTGTGAGGAACGCAGGTATTTTACGAGAGTCAAGTTAGTCAGGATTTGGCGGACCTCCCATTGCACAGTCGGTTGGTGCGCGGCCAAGTNAGGTATTTTACGAGAGTCAAGTTAGTCAGGATTTGGCGGACCTCCCATTGCACAGTCGGTTGGTGCGCGGCCAAGTCTGCGGTGCGGGAGGTTCTGGGTTCGAATCTTAGGAAAGGTACGGATGTTAGATCATAAGTTAATATGTAAGCCACCCCATGATAAGCCTTCAGACATACCCACAGAGAAAATGTCAGTAACCCCTTTTCAAGAAAGTCATGATTTTATCATTTATTTCAAATGTTAAATTTATTTTAGCATGCTTCTATTTATTTGCTTGTTAGTTAGAAAAAAAACATTTTTTTTTATTTCTGCTATTGTTTTAACTACTTAAAAGCGATTTTCAACCAGCTCTTAGCATTATTTACAGTGCAGAAAGTCAACCCANCTATTGTTTTAACTACTTAAAAGCGATTTTCAACCAGCTCTTAGCATTATTTACAGTGCAGAAAGTCAACCCAAAAAATTTGAAAACATTATTTCAATTAAGTTAGAAACTATGTAAATCTATGGAACAGTAATATATGAATATTTTTCTTTAATAAGAGCCTAGATTGAGCTATTCAGAAATGTAATAAGGCTATCACTAAAATACAAATTGTCATTTTATGACATATATGCTATTACCCCATGACATAAATTATAGTATATGGAACTCGAATNTTAAAATACAAATTGTCATTTTATGACATATATGCTATTACCCCATGACATAAATTATAGTATATGGAACTCGAATATCCCAATCCGCCCTTGCTATTACATTCCATACAGAAATCCCAGGCAAGCACACAACCTGAGATAAGAAAAATCTCTTGAAAAATCAATCATACGTATATTCGATTAGTTCGCTCCAACAAGCAACCGAACAACAATGAATATGCCTATGCCTACTCTTTTCATTATATTCAGGTAATCTTTAAACAATCGAGTTATATGCAGGTTAACTAACAACTTCGAAGAGTGTGTTTAAGAGATTGCAACACCAAAATAAAATCACAAATAAAAATTTTAACATGACTAATCCCTTACCGTGATATGACCTGTAACCCTACCCACAGTCACTTGAATTCCTTAACTACATATGGAGGTTGGAACTGTTAAGTAGCAACTCTTCAGCATGCATTTCATTTTTAATGGCCTACGTGGGAAGAAGCACGTTTTCTCTTGAAGNCTGTTAAGTAGCAACTCTTCAGCATGCATTTCATTTTTAATGGCCTACGTGGGAAGAAGCACGTTTTCTCTTGAAGGAAATTTCAGCGTATTCACTTAAGTATGGCGCTTTATCGCTAAACAATGATTTAAATGCGTGTTTTTATTACAGTCTAGTTCTCTTGCAGCTTTACATAACACATACCTGCACCTATTGTAACCAAGCCAGTAGGCAGCAGGTTGCAAAAACCTTGGTGCTGTTGCCCAAACCCCTTGTTACTGGAAACAAGATCATATCCCCTCCACCAGACTGATAACTACGTCACAATTGCACTATGCTCTGATGGTGTATGGCGCCATGACATCTTGCGAAGATGTATTTTCTCGCNATATCATATCCCCTCCGCCAGACTGATAACTACGTCACAATTGCACTATGCTCTGATGGTGTATGGCGCCATGACATCTTGCGAAGATGTATTTTCTCGCCCTGACGTCTGGCTGAGAAAATGCTACCGAAGGGGAAATAGGATTGATGTGCCGACTGCTGTAATCAACATATCCGAATCAGACTTTGGCATCAAATTTTAGGTGGGTCTCATCAACTGAACTGTGTTAAAAATGTATCTCAATTATAAGAAATTTAATTTAGTTTACTGTATTATAAAACTCCTTCCACACATATAATATATAATTGCGATATCTGTAAGACTTGGTTTGCAAAAATTTACAAAAAATTTAAAATAAAATATTATTGTCTTTAATTGAGTCACGCGTGCCACCAACTTGCCCCACAAACTAAAAAAAAAAAATTATGTAACATACAGGATTATTCAGCTAACATGTTAACCCCAAATATCTTCGTGACCGTTGGATGTATCGAAATTTTTATTTAGAATACGTAAATGGCACTGCGGGGCACTGTCTTTTCCGATATGCAAATAGGTGCTGATATATCGACACAAACTTTGGTTTTTTTTAATGGGGCTATACTCGTTTCTCCCAATAGCATAACATGTTATTATGCGGCGAGTTTAGTAATGTGATCATTTAGAACACCTGAAGGCCACTTTTTGAGATGTCGGGGGATGTCCACAGGTGCGTGCAATTGACTGTAGCTGCAGCGGTGTGGGTTGCATCATCCACTGGGATGTCCAACAGAGTGTTCCTACACAGGTGATGCGCATGCTAGTGATACAGTAACACAGGTATCGAGCACATGCGAAAGGTTGTTTGTCGTTGTTGTCGATGTTACAGAAATAAAAGTGTGTTTAATTTGATGTTCGTAGCTTTTTACAATTAATTCACGAAGCAATCATGCATGTTTCATAGTTCACACCAGTGTAGCATCTCCCAGCAGATGATGCANTTTACAATTAATTCACGAAGCAATCATGCATGTTTCATAGTTCACACCAGTGTAGCATCTCCCAGCAGATGATGCAACCTTTCCCTCCACAGCTACAGTAGTATGAATACATCTATAAAACCCCCTTATATCTCGCAAAGTGAGATTTTCAAAACAATCATACCATTGAACTCGTCACTTAATCACATTTTATGCTATTAAGAGAAATGAGTATAGTTCCATTAAAAAAACTACAGTTGATAACATTATCTTGGTAGTTAATTACATCTCAGATGAGAAATGTACGGTGTTTTATGAGCCCCAGAGCACCATTTAAAAATTCTATATATAAATTGCGTTTCTTTCGGTGGTTCGGAAAATATTTGGGGTGAAACTTCCAAACTGAATAATCCTGTAAAACTGTGCGCCAACAAGTCTGAATTCTTGTTGCAATTAACTTTGCCAGGTGAATTAACAACACGGGTGAACGTAACGTTTGCTTTAGTATATGCTGCCTCTTCAAGCCACCAAAAAAGTTTACAATTATCAACGCGGAGGTACACATCCCACCAATCACAGTGGACTTCGCAGGGGGAAAAAAATAACACGCGCATGCTAAATTCATCAAACGTCTGCACAGGGGAGCCCACCTTGTTTGGAATTCGCATGGAAGTCGATATTTCTAAAAACGTGTTTGCCAGGAACGCAATTTATATGTCGTGACACGTGACCGCTCCGACGACGGTCCCATCGGGAAACGGCATCGCGACTTGTTAGCGTCTCTGTCCGCATCCTCTGTANAAAAGAAGGCGAACGGATGCAAAGGCAGGGAGATACCGTAGGCGTTCGCACTTCAATATTCTTTCAAAGTTTACCTTAGTGTAAGAGTGACCCAAGTGCTGGTTTTCATCCGAAACTGAAAAAGTTTTTTTAACATCATATTTTTAATATAAACAGTTGTAACTTACAAAATATTTTTTGCAGGACGTGCAACGTGTTTACCAAAACCAAATAAGTCACAGAGACAAATAACTGACCATTAAATCGTAGTTAGTTACAGCAAATATTTAACTGTATTAAGAATTACACAATAGCACAGGTGCCCCAGAAATCGAGCTGGTTGCATTCTATAAAACAACCAAAGTAAAAACTCTTAACCACAGTTCGTGGGAAACATTTTGTACCCAAACTTTGTCTCTATCCCCTACACTTTTTTTTAATGTGTTATTTTTTCTAAAATAACCTTTACGATCTTCTAGTGTAGTGCTGTCCGAACAGGTCAATCATCGCTGAACTGATTTATGTTATATTTTGAATACATATTTAACAAATTAATATCGCCGGAAATATGGCGTATAAAAATTATATTTATGAAAAAGTAGTTTTCTAATTCTATTTAAGAGTTTTAAAAATAATATCTGACACAGTCATGATTCTTCTCAAAATAAATTTGTGACTTGCAAGGACTGGAATATAAAAGAGCCAATTTTATCCAGCTCAGTATTCTTATATATGCTTGACATTAAAATAAACGATTTTATAATACTTTAAATATTAACGATGTCATTAACAGAAACGAGTTTTGTTAATCTCTGATTAACTAACACTACCATTTATATTAAGACATTTCTTTTTTTGTGATTCAGAATATGTGCATGAATGTTACTACAAAAGTAATTATCGAATGTATGCAAACTGTTACACGATAACTGTAATTTTCTAAACCATGACAAATAAAAATTTCCTCATCACCAAGTTTTCGCAGCTAATTTGGCGATACCTATCAATAAAATGTTTTACAATTATTTTCTAGAGTCGATACATAATAATTATCAAATTGTTTAGGCTCTAAGCGAGGCAGTAATTTGAACTATAGGCAACGGATAAAACAAAATCAAATAAGTTTCTGCTGTTCCCAAATTATTAGTTTTAATTTTGAAAAATGTTCCCAAGTTTGAACTTTAAGCTATGTTGTGATGATAACTGTAAAATATATATCCTCTCACGAATTTCGTTACACTTTGCGTTTGCGACTTTCAGTGGTGCCTTAACCGCGAGTTGTGTAGTCCGCACTTAGAAAATATGATTTGATTAAAATAATCAATTATTTATAATTATGCTTCTTTTTGAGATGACCAACGATTTTTGCATTGGATATGTTTTCTTGCTCAATGCTTTTAATAGATTTTGACTAAACTCACAAGTAGAATGATGAAGATGAGTCTGGCATAAGGGTATGGGGCACAGGCGCCAGGCGCAGTTCATGCTCTAACATTCTGGTTGGTCGGCGGTCATATTGGATCTGGCTGACCTTGACTCATGAACTTAACCTTGCATGACCTTGTAACCAGAAAAATTTATAAAAAATTATAAAAATTATAAAAAAATTATTATTATTTAAAATGGATTTACAAATTTAATATTAAAAAACTATTTAAATAACGTACATTTCCAGAAGTCTTTCTACCACACTTGCTGATTTTTATTGGTTTTTAATCTGTCAATTACTCGCATTCGTTAATTAATCGGCAGGCCTCCACCCATCGCACTCATCCTTGAACTTGCCCACTGCCTTCTTTTTGGTGGGCGAAAAGCACTTGTGGTTCGTGGGATAGCCACTGGTGTCAAACTCTGCAAAGAACTTTGNAATTTATAAAAAATTATAAAAATTATAAAAAAATTATTATTATTTAAAATGGATTTACAAATTTAATATTAAAAAATTATTTAAATAACGTACATTTCCAGAAGTCTTTCTACCACACTTGCTGATTTTTATTGGTTTTTAATCTGTCAATTACTCGCATTCGTTAATTAATCGGCAGGCCTCCACCCATCGCACTCATCCTTGAACTTGCCCACTACCTTCTTTTTGGTGGGCGAAAAGCACTTGTGGTTCGTGGGATAGCCACTGGTGTCAAACTCTGCAAAGAACTTTGNGCCTTCTTTTTGGTGGGCGAAAAGCACTTGTGGTTCGTGGGATAGCCACTGGTGTCAAACTCTGCAAAGAACTTTGTGCCCGAAACCATGTCCTTGTAAAAGTCCCGTGTTCGAATTTGGTACAGGAAGGAGTTCGTGTTTGTACACAGGAGCTCGATGTATTTCCTGTTCAAGCCTTCATCACATCATAGTGGAACCTGTACATCAGAGATATGGAAATGTCGAGAACCGCAAGCCCTGCGTAAATGGGCTTGTCGAAAAGTATGGCTTCGTGTTGCAGTGGAATCAGAGAAAGATTTTCGTCGTAAAATGTACTGTCCAGAAATGTCGGTTTTGCCACCAATTTATTTAGTCGTTTCTCATTACGCATCAATTCCATCTTTTGCAATTTCCTTTCGTTCTCCAGTAATTTGCCATAAGTTGCATTGTTCGCTAATTAAAAAAATTATTTCTCGAAATCGTTGGTGGCCGCCTGTTGCTTTTCAGTATTTAAATCTGTGTAAGGCTTTAGCCATGCAGTCTGTTCGAATTGTAGCATGCGGCGAATCTTGACGAGCTTCAATCCATGTTCCATAGCCTGCTTGAGGTTACAGTAATAGACGATGTAGTGGCTCTTGCCTACTCCCATCGTCATAAGCTTTGGCTGTTTCGAACCCGGTGGGCACTGGTTTATGGGAATAAATGGTAAATCACCGTGTTTATCGCGCAGGGCTGCAGGATACTAGACATCTACCTCCAAGATGTGACCAGTTACTCCATCGTCTGGTACAGACATTACGACGATGCTCACACTGGCCCACTTAAAGTTGCATATTGGAAATTGTAGTGGCATAACCCCGTCATACAGGTTGTTAGCATCGAGGTACTGTAAAAAGATGGAAGGATTGCTAGAATCATATGATTCNGCATAACCCCGTCATACAGGTTGTTAGCATCGAGGTACTGTAAAAAGATGGAAGGATTGCTAGAATCATATGATTCTGGCACATAGATGTTCGCCACCTCATGTCGTTTGATGCACTGGGCCACGCCACCATAGATGCCTTCCTCGACGAGCATGTGCATGTCGTAGTCCGTTAGAAGCTCTAGCTCGATCCCCATCATTCGCAACATGGCGTCGAATGCAGNGGTACAGACATTACGACGATGCTCACACTGGCCCACTTAAAGTTGCATATTGGAAATTGTAGTGGCATAACCCCGTCATACAGGTTGTTAGCATCGAGGTACTGTAAAAAGATGGAAGGATTGCTAGAATCATATGATTCCGGCACATAGATGTTCGCCACCTCATGTCGTTTGATGCACTGGGCCACGCCACCATAGATGCCTTCCTCGACGAGCATGTGCATGTCGTAGTCCGTTAGAAGCTCTAGCTCGATCCCCATCATTCGCAACATGGCGTCGAATGCAGATCTCAACGTACTGACATAGTGCACACAATCGAGCTTGTATGTTAACATACACAAATTTCTGAAATTTTCGATGACGTCTGCCAGGAGAACATCCATCTCCAAATACAACTCTGAATATCTTTAAGACTAGTACAGGACCAACTCTTTCCATGCCTTCTGGGCGTGGGCGTATTCTTCATCGCTGATACCAGAGTCTGTCAGCCTGTTGTAAAAAGTCTCTTTCGGAGGCAGCTGCTGCTCGTCCAGCTTCTCCCAGCTATAAATATAATCATAGAGCAAGACGCTTTTTTGTGTAACGAGAGGCAGTTGGCTTCCACAGAAGATCTTGGATGTGTTATGGAATTGATTTCGAGGTAGGTACTTAGCCAAGGATGCCAGACTGCGAGCCATGAACCGGAAAGTATCTACGAACTGGATATAAAATCGCTTTGAAAATGTTATTTTTTCGCTCGTGTGTGGAACGATAAAAATATATTTTCCATCATATNCTGGATATAAAATCGCTTTGAAAATGTTATTTTTTCGCTCGTGTGTGGAACGATAAAAATATATTTTCCATCATATCCCAGCTGCCTGCCGATAAAATTCTCATCGTAGCTCAAGTTGTCGAAAAAGACGACGAGTTTCTTAGAGCGCCAACGCAGCAAATTGCAGCTGGTGCATGCAGGTCCGATGCACTGCCTGCTGAAGTGGTCGTTATCCCTCACCTTATAGTTGTCATGCGTGAATGGAGCGGCGCAGTAGCAGCAGCTTNATATACAGAGAATATGTATGCCTCATGCTTCTGGTAGGCATACGTGTATGCACGACTGGGGTCCAGTTCGCAGGTGTGAATTGGTTTCAGAATGGCCTCAAAATCGGCGTAAACAACAGTTGGTAAGTTATTAATGTTGTGATAGTTCTTAAATTTCAAACTGGTGGGCATACATCTTTACCTGGCTGTGGCTTTTCAGCATGCAGTGGAACATTCTCTTTGCAATATTGCTAGTAATTTTATAGGCATTGTTTCTCCGATAGTCCTGATTTCCTCACTTGATCGTCAAAATACGTGAAACAGCGTTTGGATCTTGTTGCCATGGTCCGTCAGTTGCGATCTCACCAAACACTCAAAATTCCTAATGAGGGTATAATGGGCGATCCCATCTTCAGTGGTGAGAAGAAGGTCGATGTGCTGGTTTTTTTTTCTCCTTCAGCCACACATACACAGATCTTCTGGTTTTTGTCTACGCCATATATATTGATGTGATGGAAACTTCAGGGTTATTATTATTCCAAATGTTTATATGCTGTAGCGGGGTCGGGAATTTGAGTCTGGTAAAATAAAATTTCCATTCGAGGGCTTTGTAGTGGTGGTCGATTTGCTGACAGTTTCTCCCTTCCACAAAACCTACCAGAACAGGCCATTTGAAACACATGTGATCGTTTGTGTTTTTCGGATTTATTATGGGCTTCCTGTTTCTTAGCGATTCTGGCAGCTCGATGCACGACGATACGCAATGGGGTTCAGCTTGTTGACATGCAGCTGTCGGTGGTTGACTGATTGTAATGTCCACCTGGAACCCCTCGAAACATACATTTCCTCCTCTTCAGAGATATGCTTTCCAGGCTGTTTTGTACAGCCTTCTCGGTGTCGCTAGCCTCAAATAATGCCAAAAAAATTTTAGTTTTGAAGGGCCTTTTATCAGTACCATCATCGAACGTCTCTGGTTTCCCATAATCGCATTTCAACCAAATGTTTGATTTTAGGGTCCAGTGCTCCTCGATTTCTTTGGTGAGCGTCTAACTATATTTTTCTCCAATATTGTCAAAAAATTGCAAATATTTTTTGTCGATCCGCTGTCGTTTTGAGTGATATATGTTTTTAAATTACATCGGAAAGCTGTTTCGGCCTCGAAGAACACATTGGCGTTAAACATCCCAAATCCTGTGACAATACATGGTCGCAAAGTTTGAGCAGGAGTCTGAACTGGAGTTATGGGATGTGAGCTACGTCAAGTCGTGGACATTTTGTGGTAAGAGGGTACGGTCCATTTCATTTAGCTGTGTGCTCGCTTAGTTCATCTGCCCTCGTGAAATCCTTGCCGCATTCTCTGGAAGTATATGAACGTCTGTCTGGGTTGAAGTGGCAGCTCGTTTCGTGCCGTTGTGCCGTGCCCATATGGGTAAAAGCAGCATTGCAAAACCTGCAGTTAAGTGTTGCTGCATGTCTCATCTCGCATGTACAGTTGCGAAGGTGTCTGCGGATGTTATCCTTCCAGTTGATGGTGATACCACACCGCTTGCAGATCTGAGGCGAATCACTGTACGGGATATGCACACACGACCTTTCATGTCAGAGCCCATTCTTGCGGACAGCGGACAGAAACCTCAGACGAGTGCAGAGACCTGTCGATAGGTGAAGACAATAAAATACTGTCAGCCATTACGTCGGACCGAGACACGTGCTAGTATGCAGTATGATTTAGATTTTTTTCAGCAATTAAAAGGTTAATATATTTTTTATGCTCATGGGAAAAATAATTTTACTTGGGAAAACGGCAGAGCCTTTCGACATGTTTGTGTTAAAGTGATAATTGAAGTGTTTTAAAATTCATTCTAAAATTATGGGAGGAGAGTGGTGTAACCATAAAATCAAGGTACACCAGCTGTATTTTTCCCGGGAGGCGAGAGTGCTGAGAATGGAGTTCGGTACAGACATTACAGTAAGAACACACATAAAATACACTGAAGAGCAAAAAAAACTGGTATATCTGCCTAATGTCGTGTAGTCCCCCAACTCGAGCAGGCAGAAGTGCCGCAAGACGACGTGGCATGGACTCGACTAATGTCTGAAGGTATGCAGGAGGCAATTCACACCATGAATCCTGCAGGATAGTCCACAAATCCAATCTACGCCAATTTGAGAAAGGGTTGCACGTCTGTCACGTTTAATGATTCTCGTCAGTCGTCGTTTGTCCCGTTCTTTCACGATCTTTTTCCGGCCGCAGCGATGTCGAAGATGTGATGTTTTACCGGATTCCCGATATTCACGGTACACTCGTGAAATGGTCGTACGCGAACATCCAAATGTTGTCACTTCCTCGGAGATGCTATGTCCCATCTATCGTGCGCCAACTATAATACCACGTTCAAACTCACTTAAATCTTGATAACCTGCCATTGTAGTAGCAGTAACCGATCTAGCTGCCGACCGCATNTCACTTAAATCTTGATAACCTGCCATTGTAGTAGCAGTAACCGATCTAGCTGCCGACCGCATCACGTTACTCTGATAGGTTCCACATCTCTGTTATTTGCATACGCACGCCTATACCAGTATTTTGACTCTTAAGTGTAGTACATCTTGAGAGGAGCAACTGTATCACATTTAATGCACTTTAAATATCTGCCTGACACTTAAGTAATTTGTTTGGATATTGAAGCATGAATTCCTCTCAAATGATCTTGTTAGGGGCAGTAAATATTATTTTCGTTGACTTAATATAACTCTATATAATCCATCATTAGACGACAGTAGTGAAGCTGTCTCATGAATTTAAAGGATAACTAAGGACGTTATTGATAATTTGTTATTAAATAATTTGATAACTTCGGAATTTTATGCAGCGGTATCAGTCCAGTTATACATAAAATAGTCAGTCAGTTTACCACAACAATATTTCAATATATGCAACAAATAAGTGGTTCATCTCAGTTTTCCTATTCGTGGAATCACTGTGGACCAAAATGGAAATTATTTTTCGCCAGTCTGAAGGGTTTAAAACCCAATTCATATTCGTACTATTTCGAATTAATGGAAGCAAANGGAAATTATTTTTCGCCAGTCTGAAGGGTTTAAAACCCAATTCATATTCGTACTATTTCGAATTAATGGAAGCAAATGTTAAGCCTGAAAAAAAAAGCATTTTAATAACACAAGTTTTGTCTCAATGAGCAATGAAAAGTTTAACGTTACGTTGTCACACACCTCCTTTGTTACTACCAAAGGAAGTAAATAGTCTGTAAGCAGAACGTTTCTGTAAGACATGAACATGTGGTTGTGATGGGAAGCGTCTATTTTTGTCTGTAAGCAGACGCAACTGTAAGACTTGCACGTGTGGTTGTGATGGGAAGCGTCTATTTTTGTCAGACATTTGTTACGTCGAGGAAAATCCATAGTTTTCGACGAGAAAAAGACAGAGCTATAAAAATAAATAAATAAACAATTTAACGTAATCTCGACGCATTCCGTGAACCTCAAAAATNAAAAAGACAGAGCTATAAAAATAAATAAATAAACAATTTAACGTAATCTCGACGCATTCCGTGAACCTCAAAAATAATGTTAACTACGCTTATTATGAAAGTCTGTATTAAATCGAAAAGCCGGTCGTGCAGATATTATTGAACTGCTGGAGCTGGACGGAGTGGTCGTAAAACAAACGCAAGGGCCCAAGCAGCGGAGGAAGAAGACGTAATCGCGTGGAGGCTGGCATGTCGGGCGGTAATGAAGCCCTTCCTGCCCGCGTCCGCCCGCAATAAGGCTGTCTGGTGCCGCGGCGAGCTCGGCACGGAATACCAACCACACCTCCCACCCCNGCTGCTGTTCCGAAGACGTCGCTTTCAAGCTGGCGGTGAACGTGGGAAATTCTGGTTATTTGTGTGTGAAAGTATGTGTTCGGCCCGAATTGTGGCGTATACTTGCCTCAGCCAAAAACATTAATTGTTAAATCTATTTTTTTTAACAATTATTCACCCCCTCCGGTGGTGTTTGCAAGATAAAATAGTAAAAATAAAAATGTATTTGGCAGTAAGGGTTCAATGTAAAAAGTTTACGAATTCAAGGCGAATTAAAGATAGCTGTCATCAAAAAGTACTTTTCAATTATGATGCCTCAGGAATAAAGTAAATGTATAGTATAATGTTTTCCAAAATCCTTAAATATCATGAGGGTATATTTCATTACATTTCCACTATTAGTGCGAAGGACGAAATTTATCGTCTTAGTAGTTTCCAACGCAACACATCGTAGTCATTTACTCAGTTACATTTGTTTCATCAAAATTACAACTACACCATTTACTTGCATAAAAAACACAAACATGAAATACACGTGCGAAACCAGTTCTATCTGGCAGCGAATAGATTAAGTTTCCAATATTTTGCACTGAGCGGGGGGTGGGAGCTAACCACAGCGTGTTCCTCATCTCTTCACGGGCAACCTTGAAATACCGTTTCCTTTCGTGACGCACACAGAATACACGCGAGTAAAAACTAAAATTCACGAAAGGCTTCTTTACCAACACATACCTTACCAACAACCCTTGATATTATAAACTGTAATTTTTTTGTCAGCGAACTTCCTTAAAATATAATGGAATATTTTAACCAAACCTAAAATATTTATCGAAAAACTAAATTAATACTTCAGAACGTACAGCACTCCAACATAAAATGGTTTACAAAAAATAATTACCCATAGTAACATACTGAACTCAGGTAATAAAATATTACATGAATTACCAACCTGCTAGAAATAATTTTATTATGGTATAAATATAATTAATCTTACGTGTATCGGTTTTTAACTATACCCAACTCTGCGGAATGGAAATGCATTTGTTTCTCTCCGCAGTTGTCTAAAAAAACAATTTGCAAATGAAATATACTGTGAAGATTGTCATTTTAATGCCATTTCCAAAAATTTTCAGATAATCATTAAATAAAATGTTTGTGTTTAAATTATTGTATCACCGAAAATATATTACATTGTATAAATTTAAATATACCATTCTCTTTTTATATTCATTAGGTAATATAAACTTTATAAGAAAACAAAAATGTCACCACTCCTCTTCACGAACTAACACACTGGATCTGGACGGTACTGCCAATTGAAATATGAAAAACCGTAAATAATATTTAAATATTGCCTTCAGAGACTCTGATTTTCACAGTTATGTATGATTTTCTGAGAGCCCTATTACCGACTCCTAGATCTTGTAAGGGAATTGGGTTAAATAATGATAATAGTAAAAATATGTCAGAAATATACAGTACATTACATATAGCGNATCTTGTAAGGGAATTGGGTTAAATAATGATAATAGTAAAAATATGTCAGAAATATACAGTACATTACATATAGCGAAGTTGGTGGGCGTCACATCGACAGCTCTTGTAGTGGATAAGGGTGCAATCCAAAAAAAAATTGGAAACGCAAACCAACAATGTTATAATTAAATTATTAGAGCTACTTTATTATTGGAAATGGAACACATGAGTAACACTCTTTAACCTAGTGTAAGGGTTAAAAAATGAATATTTATTAGTTTCTCTTGGACGAATGAAAATATTTTGGCAATAACATCAATGCCTATTTTAAAAGATATTCAGGATACCAGTACTCGGGTACACATTTTTAACTATCGTTGATACTTAAGTGACATTTGGTGTTTATAATATAAATCACATGACATGTGATTTATTTGGTAAAGTTAATTAGGAGTATAGAAACTTGGGCTCCCGTATTCCGAAATGTTCGACTATTCGGTGCTATATTTTGGAAACTAAAATCACTTGGCTACAAATGTTAACATTTGTTTGGTTCTTATATAAATCTCTTTCAGATAATGAAATTAAAAATTATCGTGAAATATAGTCTTAAGTGTACTCACCCGCAACATTTTCCTTGAAAAAAGCGGACATTTTTACAGTACAGAGTAGAACCTTCGACACATCAGCGGGAAGTTTTCTTCTTAACCACTGAGTGGAGAGTTACAGTACATCTAAAAAAGAAAACCCTTAGGAAGTTTTCTGTACGACAAATAAAACCATTTATTTGAGGCTGTTCNTTACAGTACATCTAAAAAAGAAAACCCTTAGGAAGTTTTCTGTACGACAAATAAAACCATTTATTTGAGGCTGTTCGGTTTGAAGTACCACAATGTTGCTTTAATTCAAAGAGAATGATACAGATGTATGGTCTTCATTTTATAAATGTTTTCTGTATATGATTGGTTTTATGGCAATATTAGCTTCCTTTATGCAAACAAATAAACATACTTTGATCTGTTTTGGTCACAGTAAAGAATTATTACTTCGTACCGAAGGTACCCGTTTACCATTATTAGGTTTTACTGTCGTAAATTGAAGTTTTCAGTGCGTAACAACTCTTATCCCGAAGCACATATTCACGCTCCAATATTTCTGCAGTTACGAAACTGCAACTGCGAAAATTTACAGTCTTCCCGCGGAGGTATGGAACCAATCAGAGTAACGCGATGCGGTCGGCAGCTAGATCGGTTACTGCTGCTACAATGGCAGGTTATCAATATTTAAGTGAGTTTGAACGTGGTGTTATAGTCGGCGCACGAGAGATGGGACATAGCATCTCCGAGGTAGCGATAACATTTGGATGTTCGCGTACGACCATTTCACGAGTGT
>NQII01000966.1:66591-86379 GCA_002778355.1 Clitarchus hookeri | reverse complement strand
GAGGGGGCCCTACATGATATTAGGCAGGCGTACCAGTTTTTTGGCTCTTCAGTGCATTCTTAAGTGAAGTGATTCACCAAGCCACTAACCTCAATTTTTCCCATGAGGTGACATTGTATTCTGGCCCACATTACTACCCAGAATAACCTACCTATTAAAAGTAGGCTGTGAAAGACAAAGTGGTCGTTTGTGTAGGGCGTTAGACATAAAACGCCGGGTGGTGGTGGGGGGTGCGGGTTTGAGTCTCAGAACCATTGTAGTTCTTTTGTGTGCATAATAATGAAAGGATTTTTACTTCTCTTTTATTTATCAATAACGGTCGTTTATCAGAGCACAAAAGTTCTTTAGAACGAAATGTTACCATAGTCATTACTAGGCCTATAAAAAAATTAAATATGTTTGTGGTAAGCTTACTTTGCGGTGGTTTATATTTAAACAATTTTTTCTTTGCGGTAAAAAAATCACGTGTTGCAGCAAAGAAAGCGTTTTTAAAGTGTATGCTTGTCAGGAATAAATTATAATATTTATCAAACAAATTATTTTAGATTATTACAAGATTATTTTTGTCTCATACTGCCACGGAACAATTACACATTTTGAGCTAGATACGAAGGTACTAGCTAAGGGCAGGCAGTCATTATCTTTCATTTACCTTGCGGAATAACACAATTATAAATATTTAGGTTGCCAGGTTTATCGCTTTGAAACTGTAACTCGTCAAAACGTTTTGATCATGTTTTCACAAATAAATCTCTGGGTGGGGCACACAGTCCTCGTGGAACGATTTTTCAAGCGGCTTCATTACACAGAAAATAACGACGAAGAAGGAACGCCGTTTGTCATAATTATTTACAACTGACGTCAGGAGAGAAGGCACGGAAAAAAAAATATTTATCACCATCCTCATTTTCCCCCTCGCCTTCCTCAAAAGAGAGGTCGTAAAGTTGAGTAACCTCGCGCAAAGAATTTTCCCCTCGGATGATTTCGTCTCAGAGCAGAGGGAGAGATCCGTAGATGGAAAAATTTGTGCTGAAACGGTTCTTTTGCTCATCTTCGAGGGCTTCCCTTTTTTCCCCTTGAGCAAAGCTGGGGAATTTTCAGTTTCTGAAGATACCGGTGAATCATTCCATGAATGTCGCCGTACATCTGAGGAAGTTCCGCAGCGAACAAAGCGCGGGACACTACTCGGAAACGGTCTTCTATATCTCCTGGGCCTGCCCTTGCTTTCGAAAGAAATTCCCCACTAAACGTGTGTTATTCAAAATTTCCCTTTCCCTTTTTTTTNCTGGGCCTGCCCTTGCTTTCGAAAGAAATTCCCCACTAAACGTGTGTTATTCAAAATTTCCCTTTCCCTTTTTTTTGTGATTCAGCACCATTTATAAAGATTTTATTTGATACCAGGCTGATTTAATGGGCTGCAGCATATCTCACGTAGCCATATTATTAGAATATGTGTTAAAGTTTTGTTTTTGTAAGTTATTACGTACACCTGTAATGCCACTTTTTGCCAATGCCTATAAGTTGTTTCGGGTAAAATAATACATTATAATAATAGCTGGAAAGTAATCTGGAATGAGAAAATATTAAAAATATATTTTAATAACTTTTCCAAGTGTCTGATGCTGCGTGTTTATGATGCGTAGTGGTATCTAAATAAGGTGTAATTATAATGCGTTGATTATATCCGCGCTTAATACACCCTTTCAAGAAATAGCAAATTAGAGCTCATTAGTATTAATGTGTTACTGAAGTCTGCAGAAGCGGCAATATTGTAGACAAAAGTATAATCACATGCGCATGTTCCGAGACAGTTTTCGTAAGAGATTTTTCAATTTTGTAACAACATATGTTGTATTTTAAGATGAAATAACACGTTACCAACAGACTGGACACATATCTAACTAGAAAACCTAAATAAACAGATTTGATAAAATACTAAAATTACTCATATTGTCAAATAAACATACATAGAAAATACTTCACTTTAATGAATACGTGGTTCGGTATGTTTCAACAGAATATAATGTAACTGAAAGAAAAAAGGACTTCAAAAATTATTTCCGGTCTAAAAATTCATAAAAATATTAATTTCTGAACATATATACATATATTTATATGCAATATCGTTTATTACGCATGTTACAAGTATGTTGTGTGTAATGGCGAGACTTCAAATTAATTTGGTCTACACTGTAAAATTTTGATTGTTTATTCTTATTTCATTTTAATATGATTTAATATTTTTAAAGGATCGAGTTATTATTTAAATAACCAGGCATCTGTCCCAACACTATTATTTATTTAATTTTTGAGGAGAGTTTTAACTCAATTTCCTTATTGTATACAAGTTTAAACTCAAAATTCGTGTGATTAATCATACTGGTTGACAGTAAGTAATAATAAACATTACATCGTTGCAGATCACCACCGCTCTTGGTAACTGTGAATTTCCGAACTCTAACTCATAAAATGGTGACTCTGACATGGTTCATCATAAATGTTCAATATATTCGTGTCTCAAAAATCACATTTCAATTTCTTCGTAGCCATATTTTAAAATTAGCTGTATGTGACTTCTTGCATTCTACACTTATTTAGCGAGTTTCTTAGCCTTGAAATTAAGTCCGAGTTTAATTATTTTTGGTTTGTGCTTTGCGCCGTAGTCTCTGTAACTATTGAAATAAATGGGATGGCAGTGGAGGCAAACTGGGTGCCCAAAGTTTACTTCCGTTGCCGACGCCATTTTCCTTACTCTCTGTTCAATCTTCGCCTCCATCAAAGCTGAAAATCTCAGACATTAGGCCATCCAGTTTACATTGAGGCGAAGCACGGTGTAAGTGTAGCAAAGCTGGAATAAAAGGACGGGGGGAAACGGGAGATCCCCGAGAAAACCCTCCGATCGGTGGCATCGTCCAGCACGATCCCCACTTGCGGAAATCCAGGAATGAACCCGGCCACCAGGAATTGAACCTGGTTAGCTTTGGTGGAAGGCGAATGGTCTGACCACTGCACCACCGCGGCCCCTGCCATCAGTCTGGAGAACACTAGCTGCCACTACGCGCCAGATCATGACTTCTGCGATCGGTGGTTCCCCACTACGACAGGTTTGTAGTCGAAGAAGAATAGCTTCCTGCGATGTTGGTACTCCAGATGCGATGCGCACAGCAATGAACTTTCTCGAGGAAGGGCACGGAAACAGTGACGTGAAATTTTCAACCCTTGATTAAAAAAAAAAAAAACCGGGACGTTTGCAAGAAGCGACTGATCGCTGTCGTCTGCGATGCTGCCGTCAGCACAGGAGCAGACCGAGGAACAAGGCTTCTTCGTCCGTTTCCATATTAACACTGGATATAAATTTAGCTGAGGCTCGTCTTTGTAGCGTTACTCGTTCCAAGAGCCGCTCAGATACGTCACTCGGTGGAGCCGCTCAACTACCCTTTCAAAGGTAATGGCGTTGGCCACAGAAAAACACACACACAGTGCCGTTTTTAGGCACTAGCTTATTTTTTACTGGGCTCTTTTAACATTGNTTCAAAGGTAATGGCGTTGGCCACAGAAAAACACACACACAGTGCCGTTTTTAGGCACTAGCTTATTTTTTACTGGGTTCTTTTAACATTTNACAGTGCCGTTTTTAGGCACTAGCTTATTTTTTACTGGGCTCTTTTAACATTGTATTCCCTTTCTGTGAATTTTTTTCTCTTGGCAAAGTCCTTTGCGTTCTTTTCTGGCACCTAGCTTTATTTTTAATTTTTATGTTAAAGCAAGGTTAGATAATGTTTTTTGTAGCTGTTTCTGTAATTTAGTTCATTTATCTAGCAACATACCAGGATTTCGTTACTTTTCCATTTTTTAATTTATAAGTGACCAGTTACTCTGATATGGTTAAGCTTTTGTGTCAACCGATTGAAATAACTTTATTTAAAAACGAATTGTGAATTTCGTAATGAAATGTCCTGTATATGGTTTGTGAATTTAATATCTAAATTCTTTTCTGTCTATATAATTTTATAAAGTATTTATGGCCTTAATGTAAAATACCGCATTACGAAACATGAAAGTATCGCTGGTCTTTTTAAAAGACTTGATACCTGTGTTAATGACTGGTATTTTCGGAACGCGCCCTGCTTCCTTCTTGTTGCCTTCAACTCGTCATGGCATGATCTAATTTTTAATTAACTCCGGCTATTTTCCTACAAATGGTGTAATCATTTCACTTTTACCGCCTTTTGGTAAGTGTTCCTTTTTCTGTTTGTTATTTGTCGCCTCAATAATGTTTAATTATGATCTTGCGTCTTTATTTTATTCGTAAGTTTTGTTATTACAGCGGTCGACTTGTTGGGTCGGAAGATGCTGTATTGAGGTCTTATCTCTACCTTGCTACCGAGGCGNCGGCTATTTTCCTACAAATGGTGTAATCATTTCACTTTTACCGCCTTTTGGTAAGTGTTCCTTTTTCTGTTTGTTAATTGTCGCCTCAATAATGTTTAATTGTGATCTTGCGTCTTTATTTTGTGCGTAAGTTATGTTATTACAGCGGTCGACTTGTTGGGTCGGAAGATGCTGTATTGAGGTCTTATCTCTACCTTGCTACCGAGGCGTGGCAGACTTTCTTTGAAGTCGCTTTGAGTCTTCTTGATGCTTGATGCCGTTTTAAAGATGAAGTAACACATCTTCTGGCGTTGGCAAGGGATATGTTCAAGAGATGGGCCACATCTCAGGAAAGTCCAGCCCCCTCTCTTTTATTTTCGGCATGTGCATAAAATACAGCAATCAAGTCACCATGTTATTTCGGACTCAATAATTTTTAAATTCATTAACCTCCAAAAGCTTTATTATGGCCCGACATATTTTGTTTCTAATTTTAATTTTGTTATTGTGGGATCCCAAAAAAATTAACAATATTTTCTTTCATAAAAAAATTAATCTTGTGTTATAACAATTTTTGTACCAAAGAGAATATATATAGTTTCTGTTACACATTTGAAATATTTATAATTATTCATTACTCTTATTAAAAAATAATAATATTTTGGTAAAACGAATCTCAGTTATAATAATAATAATTATTATTATTATGTGTAAGTGTGCTGGGGTGAGAATATTGGCTAGGTCTCTTTGCTTCTACTTTTACATTGGGGTCACCCCTACACAACTAGATCCTCGGAGCTTTCTATTTGTAGCATACTTGTGGTTATTTCCACTAAATCTCTACTATGCTACAAATGGTAGCATTTGTGTGGAGGTTTCCCAGCATGCTACAACACACACGCACACACACGCACACGCGCGTGCGCGCACACACACACATATATATATACAGGTGTATCTAAATTCGAAAAACAATAATTTATTACAGTGCCAAGGTTAGGTAGGCTACCTCTCTTGGGGATCTTCTCTTCCCTTCAATACCTGCAACAGTGTGTTATTGGGTGTTCAGCATTCCCCACCTGCCAGGTAGTGATTATTATTATTATTTTGAAAGTGAAACACCATTTACTCAAAAACGGTGAGGCTTAGGGTATTTACACAAGGGAACATTTTTCGTCAAATGTGACATGCGAATTAATAATACATCATTCAACTCCCAAATACGCTACCGCGTCACGGAGATCAGTTCCAAATAAGGGTAGTAACAATGATTATTAGCATGAAATAATTTGATGACAGCTACAAGTGTGGTGTTTGCAGATATTTGTTCAGTTGCCCAATATCCGGACACTCGGTGTTCCACCTCGAATATTTTCTCCAATATTTGCAATAAACAATTATGTCAGGTCCAACTTCAAAGATGTGTACTACCCTTAGTATTCACTTTAGACCATAGGTCGCATACATATATTCAACTTCTTTTTCCGTGATTAACCTGCAGCCAAAATTTGTCAGTTGAATATATATATATATATATATATATATATATATAGTTGTAGACATATGTGGCTACTTTTCCCTCAGATAACTTTTTTAGATTGCATTGTTTTTGCGAAATAACATGCTAATCTCAAAATTGTACTAATATGGTGATGTAAAAAATAAAATATACCAAACTATTTACAGAAATTTTAACAAGGGCAACTGAAAGGTCTTACCTTAATACGTTTTAAGGTGTGTTTAGCAAATGTTACTATACAAACATCCAGAGGCAGCCACAAGTCAATAATATTTAAAAATTTCGTTATTTTCAGCAATTTCAAAAACCATTTCCTTGTACCGGGAACCAAACCCGTTTCACCACGATGACAGTCGGGTGGTTTCATCACTACAATACCGCTGATACTACCATACCTTAAGGAATTCTACTATGCGCACTGTGTCTCAACGTGGTTTTGGTCTCTCAGGTTCCTTTGGCATGATATAGTGTAAAATATTCAGGTCATCGCAAATAGATAAAAGTATGATGAAAAAATCGGTTTGCAGCTGTGTCGGGGACAAGGCAACCTCTGCGTCAACGGGTGATATTTCTTTTGGGATATGGGAATCAAGGGAAAGCTTTGATGGCTAAAACCGACAGATAGAAACGATATCTCCCATTTGGCACTCCAAAATCACCGCAGTGGCACGTCGGAGTCGCAGAATATACTGCCCGTGAATCTTCGCCCACGCCCAAAATGGCCGCCAGTGGCTGTGCTCCCCTCCACCATCCCCCTCTCCTCCCTTCTAAACTGGTGCACCCTACACCCCCTTCTAAACTCAAGGTCATGCGGAGGTTGGACTTCAATATCCTATGTGCACGCTTGCAGCCTTCCTTCGGCTATTGGCCGCTTGTGTTTGCGTGAACGAGAGTCCGTTACATGACCGAGCCAATCAGAATTAAGTTCCTCCGACAATGACCGCCCGTGATTAGCGGGCAGGCAGATGAGAACTTCCCCAATCACTAGAGTGGTTATGAACCAAACCCAACTTGTACTGAAATCTTTTCGCAAAAAACTGGTGGCTCTATCAATGAGAGGAAAAATAGATCCGAAACATGGTTTAAGGTGCTCGATTAAGGGGGGATCAGGTCCCGCTATTTTCAACTTTTTATTTTCGGCTACTACCCACAAATGTGGATTTTGGATGGATTTTTNGGGGGATCAGGTCCCGCTATTTTCAACTTTTTATTTTCGGCTACTACCCACAAATGTGGATTTTGGATGGATTTTTTTTCGGATGACATGACATAGGGTATAACCAAATCCGTTTTTTTTTTAATTTGTTCTGATTGACTGCCGTAGCTATTATGACATATGTAGTCGCTCCCACAAAATAATATATTATTTTTCCTCCACAGTTACATGATAAAAATACCAAATGCCTAGAAGCTGTAACAATTAAAAAAGTTAAGGAAGATATTGCTAATGCTTTGCCGTGCCAAAAAATGTAACGCACTTGCTAAAATCGAACTTGTGACGTAAAATCTATACAAATAGTTGGGCATCCTGTAAATGTGATGCACGTCCCACGGGGCTGCCTGTAACCGAGCTGGGAGTGTCCACACACCCCAGACGCCACCCCTGAGGGAAGGACAAAGCCTGAGGGGGGTCTGCCAGGGGGTGAGAGCCCCGCTGAGCCGGCCCGATATGCTCATCCCGTCCTCGGGGGTTGGACCCCGGGGGTAATTTGTAATGCAAAGCGCGGCGTGTCGCGCTGTTGCAGGAGGTCCGGGGCGAAGGGGGTTGGGAAGGAGCGAGCATTGATTCCTGGGTGGAGGGTTGTGGCCGACCCGCGGTCGTGCCTCAGACGCCGTCGTCAGCACTAATCATCTCCCGGCAGCGCGTCGCTCCGTGGCCGCCGCGCGGACTGAGTTAGAATTGGATTGGAGTTGGGTCGAGAGATTTGGGCGGCTCTTAACAACGAGTTCTTGAGAGTCGACGAGGGTGAAAAGCCGCGGGAATGGAACACCGCCGGAATGATAGGGCGGGGGAAAACGGGAGAGCCCCAAGAACAACCCGCCAACCAGTGGCATCGTCCGGCACGATTCCCACATGCAAAAATCCGCGAGCGGCCCCGCCGGTAATCGAACCAGGTTCGCCTAAGCGGAAGGCTAGTAGTCTAACCACTACACCGGCGCGGTCCGTAGTTTAACAGTAGAAGAATCATAAACCACGCCTGAAATTTGCCGACTCATCAATAATATGTGGGGTCAAGCTTATCGATTTAAGCTTTTTCTCTGGAATATACAGCCCATGCTATTCCACGCTGTAACCACTACTACGATGAAACCAATGTATTAATCAGCAAGCAGTTGAGGTGAGTTAGATGTCCTGTATGAAACTTCAAATCCAGGAAAATTCCTCGTCAAAACATGAAATCTATTAAACGCTTTAAGACTGGAAAAACACTAATCACATTTTCCGTTCATTCGCTATTGAAGAATGTATAAGGTAATAAAATTAAATCAAGTATTTTTCTAAAAAGGAGAATTTTAATTCAAAAATATTTTGCCTGCCGATAATTCTTTCAACACGTATCGGGTGGGTTGCTTACAGAAGTTATATCGGAAATAGACGCGTTGAAATCCTTGATATTTATTGTAGAAGTAGCTCCTGCAAAAATTGAATTGATGCTAACTGTACACATTAAAAATCTCGTTTGTCTCTTGTCCTGTGTTTATCTGGATACGATACGGCTGACGGGCTGTTGGATTGCAGAGTTCTGATGTTTGACATGATGGAATTTATATAAACGTGGACAGAATTATCGATTTTGCACTATTGCTGCAAATTAAAACAAATACGGAGGTTACAGCGTGTTAGAACATATTGTTAGGAGCTGTCTCCACTCATAATAAGAACATGAAAAGGAATTATAGTATTATGTTAAAGGGCAAGCTAAGAGGAAGATGGCGATCTGTAGTAAACAAAGAGTGATATATTTCATATGAACTAATTTTAATGGTTTCAATAAAATGTAGCATAACATCCCAGCATTTAAACTTTCTTCAATGGTGAAGCTATCAACTAGCCAATCAGCTTTTTTAGATAAAATTTTCGAAACAAAAACCGAGTTGTGTGTCTTTGTTTTTACAACCGAAGCATCGGGGTTTTTTTTTTACATATTCGTCACCATCGTAACTTCCTTAGTGGGATGATATACAAATAGCCGTTTCAAATTTTCATGAAGATTCAGGTAGTATAATCACTATTTCTTCCAAACAAATATGTCACTGCGACTTCATCTATCTAGTTCCCGAGTTTCAAAAGTTTGAAAATCGTAGCAATTCAGACACTAAACGTGTCCACGTTCAAAGCTATTTAATTTTCAACGAACATTAAGTTTTAGATCCATTCAGGAGTGATTTAAGGCTTATTACTTCAGTTTTTTAATGTAATGTGTAATTTTTGAGAAAATCTGTAATATGGTAACGGAGAAATTAGCTTAAAGTGTTGAATGAGTGTTATGGGTCTTATTAAAATTTCTATCACATGCACAGAGTTATATAGTACGTGCCGAAGTATTGCCAATCATGAAAATCACTAAAATTTTGAAGATTTTAAAAGTAAGTCGCCCATCAACCTGTCTCTTTCAACCAACATCTCGGCATTCCTCTTCCCGTAAATTTCGTGCTCCGAAACGCAAGTGGTGCTTTGGGTTATTGTATTTACTAGTTAATGCCGCCCGTCTTTATCAACATTAAACCTTAAACGCACGAACAAAATCACATGATCTCTGACGATTGAAAATTCAAAGTTGCCTCGTCTATATAGACTGTTAAATTATAATTTCACGTTAAGCAGGTTTAGAAAGACTAGCAATATAAATGCATTGGAATAAAAACTAAAACATTAATAGTATTTTGCGGACCANTAAGCAGGTTTAGAAAGACTAGCAATATAAATGCATTGGAATAAAAACTAAAACATTAATAGTATTTTGCGGACCATGTACGAAAAGAGAGAATTTCCTTAACAAACCTAATAGAAACTGGTGTGTGTAAATGTAATACCCAGCAACATTTCTCGTGCTTAAGTATCATTAGCATTTTTCACTTTTAAAGCTTTCCTAATTCCTGGCGACCTCACCTCTTCCTGGAATCTATTAGAATTAATCCCTCAGTAACGAACCCAGCAGACACAGTCTTATACCGAAATTAATTAATTTTCTTCTGTGGTTTACTTTTTTTTTTTTTTTCGCAGTGGTTTCGCGTCTTGCCTTGTTCGGACACAGGTTTTACTGTCCTTTCTGCAGGAATTCATTACTGATTCTTGCGTTCATCGCGCCAGTCTTTAATCTGTAATTATAGAAGCAATCCTTGTATGAAGCGTAAACAATTTAGATGCATTGTTTTGAGCTACATGAGCTTGTTTAAAGAGATTGTTCTGCTGCCTATTGAAAATTAGTTGTGACATTTTTTAACAGTATGTTTAAATCGTTTCACAGTGATATAAATTAATGAGGTAAGATTCTAGAATGGTACTTAATCAGAGTATTTGTTCAGTTGTTAGTGAAGATCATCACAATCGTAAGTAAAATTCTGTATTATATTTGAGGTTAAATTACGTATCCACTATTTAGACTGTAAGAAATTATTAGCATTATAATAATATTCTGAATATATACTACGTATATTTATTTTGAGTGAAACTATTCTGAATCTTTTTAATGTTTTTTTTTTAGACATCCCGTATTTTGTTTACTCATTTTTTTTATATTAACAGAAATCCACATGTTTTCGAAAAAAAAACGTTATTACAATGCTTTGGTAGTAAAAATTAAATGTTCATTTACATAAAATAATTGGTTTCAGTATTTTTCAATTGAATATTTATTTGGTCATGTATTTAAAATTAATAGTTCCTTAATACATTACTCGGGAATTGTTAAATAATTTACGTATACGAAATGATGTTTCTTTGGGATACCAACTATAATTTTAAAGGTTGCGTGTGGGCCCATTGTCCATAAACATTGCTTATTTCCTTCTAAAATCTTACATGCTTGTTGAACATTGGAAACCAAATTTCGTCGAAGTTTGCTCTGACACTATCATAAATTCCTCTCAACTACTCTGCTTTTGAAGCTGGGTTTTTTAACCGTCGGATTAATATATAATTATTCGATAGCAGTTTAATTTATATTTTTGCTACGTAAGTTCAAAGCTATAAATGAAAGAGTCAAAACTAATAGATATTTGGTTACCATAAATTTAAAAACATTAAAATAATCTAAATATTCAGGAATAAATTTCAAGAAGAATTTCCAATATTAACCTAACGAAAATTTTTTATGTTTCATTCAAATTTAAAAAATTTTCTGTTCTGAGCCAAGCTGACAATTATTCTAAAATAAATATTTTTTAACTTTGAGTAAAACTCGTGGGTGAGACTACTCCTGGAATATTCATAAAGGCTGTTCGCCTTAAATAAACTTTTGAAATAAACCCTTTTGAAAAATGTCACTGCGTTTATTCAAAAGGGCACGCAGACTGTCATATTCCTAGTGATGTAGGGAAAGTAGTTCCATGTATTGACGTTAAATAAAAAGTATTAAGAAAACAAATCTGAATACTCAAATATTTTATTTGACTTTCTGTATTTTATTTTATAAACTGTAAGTGCAAAAATAAGAACATCTGTAAAAAAAAATATCTTACTTTTCTAATAATTGTCCAGGTGTCTTTGACGCTTCGAACTTATTTCATTTGTCCAGGTACCTTTACCTTTAAATACATATGGCGGGAGAATACACACTCTGCATGCAAGTAGATCTTAGGCAGAGCTTTCAAATGTGCTCAGTTTACCGTGAACTGTCTATACGTTCTTAAAGTTGTGTGTAAGTTATCTTCGGGCTGGTTACTTATTTCAGAGAGTACTTAAGGAATGTGAAAGCTCTCATCACGTTGGTCTTGCGGGAAACAGAGGTCGAAGAAAACAGCAAGTGACGAGAACGATGCAGGATCGTTAAAATTTGCTCTATCCACAGCAGCTCTTCTCCCATCTTCGCCGAGATGGGGCACGCAAGTTACCCTCAAACACGCCTNCAATTTGCTCTATCCACAGCAGCTCTTCTCCCATCTTCGCCGAGATGGGGCACGCAAGTTACCCTCAAACACGCCTCTCCTTTCAGACATTCTTCTTTGCTTTTAGCTCATTGCATGTGTTTTGCGTGCATATCCTGGAAACGTCCCTGCACTTTCACGTCGGCTTTCATTCAAAACGAAACNCTCATTGCATGTGTTTTGCGTGCATATCCTGGAAACGTCCCTGCACTTTCACGTCGGCTTTCATTCAAAACGAAACCCTCTCCACAACCAAGAAAATATGTTTGCCCGTCGTCACGTTTTCTATTATTTTCCAAGTCTTCTAAAACTTCGCTACGAGAAACGATACATTTTTTTTTTTCGTGTTTCTAATCAAAAAGAGAGTGAAATGTAAGTTGTGAGATACTAAAAATCTGTGGTCGTTGANTTTTTTTTTTTCGTGTTTCTAATCAAAAAGAGAGTGAAATGTAAGTTGTGAGATACTAAAAATCTGTGGTCGTTGAGAGTGTCATAAACCCTTGTAACATAGGCTAATATTTCCATATTATGAACAAGTCTTTCAGCATGAAAGACGGGCAATACACATNTAAGCAGGTTTAGAAAGACTAGCAATATAAATGCATTGGAATAAAAACTAAAACATTAATAGTATTTTGCGGACCACGTACGAAAAGAGAGAATTTCCTTAACAAACCTAATAGAAACTGGTGTGTGGAAATGTAATACCCAGCAACATTTCTCGTGCTTAAGTATCATTAGCATTTTTCACTTTTAAAGCTTTCCTAATTCCTGGCGACCTCACCTCTTCCTGGAATCTATTAGAATTAATCCCTCAGTAACGAACCCAGCAGACACAGCCTTATACCGAAATTAATTAATTTTCTTCTGTGGTTGACTTTTTTTTTCGCAGTGGTTTCGCGTCTTGCCTTGTTCGGATCCCAGGTTTTACTGTCCTTTCTGCAGGAATTTGTTTCTGATTCTTGCGTTCATCGCACCAGTCTTGAATCTGGAATTATAGAAGCAATCCTTGTATAAAGCATAAACAATTTAGATGCATTTTTTTGAGCTAGATGAGCCTGTTTAAAGAGATTGTTCTGCTGCCTATTGAAAATTAGTTGTGACATTTTTTAACAGTATGTTTAAATCGTTTCACAGTGATATAAATTAATGAGGTAAGATTCTAGAATGGTACTTAATCAGAGTATTTGTTCAGTTGTTAGTGAAGATCATCACAATCGTAAGTAAAATTCTGTATTATATTTGAGGTTAAATTACGTATCCACTATTTAGACTGTAAGAAATTATTATCATAATAATAATATTCTGAATATATACTACGTATATTTATTTTGAGTGAAACTATTCTGAATCTTATCAATTTTTTTTTTTTAGACATCCCGTATTTTGTTTACTCATTTTTTTTATATTAACAGAAATCCACATGTTTTCGAAAAACAAAAACGTTATTACAATGCTTTGGTAGTAAAAATTAAATGTTCATTTACATAAAATAATTGGTTTCAGTATTTTTCAATTGAATATTTATTTGGTCATGTATTTAAAATTAATAGTTCCTTAATACATTACTCGGGAATTGTTAAATCATTTAAGTATACGAAATGATGTTTCTTTGGGATACCAACTATAATTTTAAAGGTTGCGTGTGGGCCCATTGTCCATAAACATTGCTTATTTCCTTCTAAAATCTTACATGCTTGTTGAACATTGGAAACCAAATTTCGTCGAAGTTTGCTCTGACACTATCATAAATTCCTCTCAACTACTCTGCTTTTGAAGCTGGGTTTTTTAACCGTCGGATTAATATATAATTATTCGATAGCAGTTTAATTTATATTTTTGCTACGTAAGTTCAAATCTATACATGAAAGAGTAAAGTTAATAGCTATTCAGTTATCATAAATTTAAAAAAAACATTAAATGAATCTAAATATTCAGGAATAAATTTTAAGAAGAAGTTTTAATATTAACCTAACAAAAATTTTAATGATTCATTCAAATTTTAAAAAATTTTCTGTTCTGAGCCAAGCTGACAATTATTTTAAAATTAATATTTTTGACTTTGAGTAAAACTCGTGGTTGACACTACTCCTGGAATATTCATAAAGGCTGTTCGCCTTAAAGATACTTTTGAAATAAACCCTTTGAAAAATGTCACTGCGTTTATTCAAAAGGGCACACAGACTGTCATATTCCCAGTGAAGTTGAAAACGTTGCTGAGAAAGTAGTTCCATGTAATGACGTTAAATAAAAAGTATTAAGAAAACAAGTCTGAATACTCAAATATTTTATTTCATTTTCTGTATTTCATTTTATATACTGTAAGTGCAAAAATAAGAACATTTGTAAAAAAAATATCTGCTTTTGTAATAATTGTCCAGGTGTCTTTGACCGAAGCTTGAATAAAGTAAACAGGTCCATGGAAATGGAAATTTTACATATGGCGGGAGAATACACACTGCGCATGCAAGTAGATCTTAGGCAGCGCTTTCAAATGTGCTCAGTTTACCGTGAACTGTCTATACGTTCTTAAAGTTGTGTGTAAGTTATCTTCGGACTGGTTACTTATTTCAGAGAGTACTTAAGGAATGTGAAAGCTCTCTTCACGTCGGCTTGGCGGGAAACAGAGGTCGAATAAAACAGCAAGTGACGAGAATGATGCAGGATCATAACAATTTGCTCTATCCACAGCAGCTCTTCTCCCATCTTCGCCGAGATGGGGCACGCAAGTTACCCTCAAACACGCCTCTCCTTTCAGACATTCTTCTTTGCTTTTAGCTCATTGCATGTGTTTTGCGTGCATATCCTGGAAACGTCCCTGCACTTTCACGTCGGCTTTCATTCAAAACGAAACTCTCTCCACAACCAAGAAAATATGTTTGCCCGTCGTCACGTTTTCAATTATTTTCCAAGTCTTCTAAAACTTCGCTACGAGAAACGATACATTTTTTTTTTTCGTGTTTCTAATCAAAAAGAGAGTGAAATGTAAGTTGTGAGATACTAAAAATCTGTGGTCGTTGAGAGTGTCATAAACCCTTGTAACATAGGCTAATATTTCCATATTATGAACAAGTCTTTCAGCATGAAAGACGGGCAATACACATATAAAATAAACTGATATTTGCAATTGTATGAAAGATGAAAATAAAGGAGTTGATATCTGAATATTTGCAGACGTCACACAAAGACTTTAGTTATTTTCCAAAAGCTCAACGTAAAAGGTAAATCTAACGAAAATTTCTTAATTTATTGTAGTAGCTTTATGGGCATCCCGNCATAAACCCTTGTAACATAGGCTAATATTTCCATATTATGAACAAGTCTTTCAGCATGAAAGACGGGCAATACACATTAAAATAAACTGATATTTGCAATTGTATGAAAGATGAAAATAAAGGAGTTGATATCTGAATATTTGCAGACGTCACACAAAGACTTTAGTTATTTTCCAAAAGCTCAACGTAAAAGGAAAATCTAACGAAAATTTCTTAATTTATTGTAGTAGCTTTATGGGCATCCCGACAGAAATGAGATTTTATCCATATTTGACCACGTGATAGAACAGAAGAAGGCTTCAAAAATCGGTTAGGCTAAATGGAGAAAACAAGGACCATAAACAAATTATAAAATAAAATGCAATTAAAATAAAATATACAATCCATAGTAGATAGTACAATTTAAAAATTTCAAATTAAAATTTTTATAAGGTTAAGGAAAAATGTAAATTATTTCTCACGTGAGTAACAAAAGAATGTTAATGTTAATTTGATTGGCTTCACTTATGATTCACAGCAATAATACGTCCATGATAATGAATATTCTTAAATATAACGAAATAATATTCGGTAATTTACTGCTAAATTTCGGCTTGAAACACCTGTCGGTGCAAAGGTTTCCAAACGAAAGAAGTTCAGAAAAACATTTAGGCTATTTACTAATCTCGATTTTCCTCCACCAAGGCGAATACCAGTAGGGTAGCTCCCGGATTTTTGCAAGTGGAATCGTGCCGGACGATGCCGCTGGTGGGCGGGTTTTCTCGGGGATCTCCCGTTTCCCCCTCCCTTGCATTCCGGCGCCGCGCCACACTCACCTCGCTTCACCCTCATCGGCTCTTAAGACCGCGATGTTGAGAGCCGCCCAAACCTTTCCACTCCACTCCACTCCACTCCACTCCACTCCACTCCACTCCACTCCACTCCACTCCACTCCACTCCACTCCACTCCACTCCACTCCGGTTTACCTGTGAAAATACCGTTGTAGCTAAAATAAAATATTAAAGGGTCTAGAGAATACGTAAAATATTCTGTCCTTAAAATAATTATGTGCATTTTAAAAATTGGATATGAATGACAAAGCACCATACAAAATAAAATAATTTTACCGGATAAATATAACATTCAGGTTCGAAGTTACGCTTTTCCTCCTAGAATTTCGCAATTACGAATGCTAGGTAATACGCAAGTGTACTCTCGAGACAGAAGCGTTTGTTTTAAACTTCAATGTACATCCCAGAGCGCGAGTTTGCACCACGGCGACCTGGAACGACCTTAAGTTGGCCGAGTCACTCGGACGAGGGTGGTAGGGAAGGCTGAGTGTAAGGGGGGTTAATCCAATCAGCGGGTCACCGGCAGGGGGTTAGGAAATTAAACGGGGTGGAATATTTCGCCCGCTCACTTCGCACGTTGGCACAACTGCGCCGCACCAATCGATAAAAATTGCGNTAAACGGGGTGGAATATTTCGCCCGCTCACTTCGCACGTTGGCACAACTGCGCCGCACCAATCGATAAAAATTGCGGGGGAAGGGGGGCCCCCCGTAGTAAAGCCGGAAAGGGAGATGGTGGGGTGGGAAGGGGTTTGTGTGAGGGGTCAAGGCACCTCTCGGCAATTATGATTCGTTACCTCTACCGCCCCCCCTTCCGCTTAACCTTGGTGCCATAACAGCCCTTCATTTCTAATTCTCCAACTTCACTAAACCACCCCCTTATCTCCTAATATTGCCCGTTTCACCCGTTCTGTCTCACTGCGGCTGTATCCCAGCGCTCGCTTTGCTCATTTCCACTGCAGTTCCTATTTTTAATTTCTCTCCCTCCCTTCGTGTTATCGTTACTGTCGTAGACGGATATCCTCGCGTGTATAAGAGACCACGCAATGTTACTATCCGTTTTCGTTTAACATTAAAAAAAAAACCCCCACTGAATAGTAAAGACCAAACAGATATAAAGCGAAATGTTAGGGTGGTTTCATAAAAATATATATTTCTTTAAACAACGTTTTCTTCTTGTGATGTTCTTTTTATTTGTTAGTTCTCCTGACAATATTCTCTTGAAAATATAAAAATTCCTAAAGGTTCCTTTTATTAAATTTTATAAAATGTTATTGCTACGTGAACTTTCACGGTTATTTAACCTCTCACACTCGAGTCGGAACTTACTGGACGTGGAAGCAACATGTGGGTACATAAACAAATACTGCTTTAGACAAGAACTGACTAACGAGATTTTCAGTTAGAACCTGTCTGTTTTATAACTTGTGTGTTGCAGTCCCCTAAATCATCGCTAGTCAATTTTAAACGCGTTGCGAGAATTGGCAAATTTATTAATGACGCCCGCAAGAAACCGATTTTGTCGCAGAAATACAACGTTACAGGAGCGTTAGTACTCAAGGCGACAGACATTTATTTAGAGTTTTCGTATTGGCCCTAGAAATGTCGCGACATCGCCAACAATGAATTTTCGTCTCGCAGGATTTCGTGGTGAAAGTGAATATCTAACTACTAGTGCTGAACCCTTCGAAGACTGCGTACAGGCTCCCAGATGAACGTCTTCCTGAGTTTGTAGTCGCAAGAGAAATTCTCGCAACCTGACGCACCACACCACATGGATGATCCACTGGTTAAGAATCCAAAAACTAACAGGCAGATCAACCAGCTTAAGAAAGAACTTCCTATGTCCAGCCTACATAACTCACTTTTCTTGGGGCAGAGTTCTATTTATGTGCATTTGGTTTGGCTTTGAGTTTGTGGCGCATTTGCAAACAGTTTCACCGAACTCTCAAAACAAAGCAAAAACTACCCTGTTAACAGCAAAGTTTAAGTGTAACTACAAAAAATACACTCCTTAACATAAAAATGTGCGTTTTCAGTAAAAACTTAGTTTGGTGATCGCAAAAGCTGGTAAATACCAAGATTGTCGNCCAAAAACTAACAGGCAGATCAACCAGCTTAAGAAAGAACTTCCTATGTCCAGCCTACATAACTCACTTTTCTTGGCGCACAGTTCTATTTATGTGCATTTGGTTTGGCTTTGAGTTTGTGGCGCATTTGCAAACAGTTTCACCGAACTCACAAAACAAAGCAAAAACTAACCTGTTAACAGCAAAGTTAAAATGTAACTACATAAACGTTTTAATACACTCTTTAACATAAAAATGTGCGTTTTCAGTAAAAACTTAGTTTGGTGATCGCAAAAGCTGGTAAATTCCAAGATTGTAGNTTTAACATAAAAATGTGCGTTTTCAGTAAAAACTTAGTTTGGTGATCGCAAAAGCTGGTAAATTCCAAGATTGTAGGCTGGTATGCAAACGATAAAAATATCTCGTGATGGCTTTACGTACCTACGTCGTACAAGATCCCTGCTGTTACCCTTCATATAACGTATAGAAACAGTCTTCAGAACAGAGCATGTCCTGACGTGAAACACACGATAATTGGCAAACGTAATTAACTGGCGATAGGCATTTGGAGAAGCCTTAAAAATAAATGACAGAGTTTGAGAGAGGCCGAACCATAGGGCAGCAGGTGGCAAGGTGGACAACGCACCGAATTGCCAATCATTGGCATTTTTCGGAATTCGCAGTAAGGTTGTGTTGGAGGAAAAGGACTCGTGAAGATTCTCGTACGTGACATAATGGTTCTGGAGGATCCCGATACACCATCAGGAGAGATAACCGTATGATTTTCATACATTCACGAACAGATTCAGTGCCATCCTTTTCTACTATTCGTTGATTATGTGGCAGCTTCGCTAGTGCGCCACATCTCTACCAGAAACATTTACAAAAGCCTACCACAGAAAAATCTGCTATTTTGGCTGTTCAGGTTTAACTAAACACTTTTGAAATCAACCTTTTGAAAATATCACTGCCACTACCTACATATATTTTAACGAGCACACAAATGGTAGGTAGTTCCATGCCTTAACGTTGATTAATAGCGTTAGGTAAACGTTTATTAATACTGAGATTGTGTATGTTGCTCCCTGTTTTTTCTTAATGCTATAAGTAGGGCCAGTGACATTTCGCGTAAAAATCGGAGTACACAGTAGACTTCAATACTGATACCTGCCCAATGCTATGGTTTATAAGTAGGTATTGAATCTGCTCTCTGCGTAAGGCACCAGAAATTGAGGCTAGACCTCAGTGTTAGGGCGTAGGAATACGTCGACACTATTGTCTCTAGGCCCAATTTACTAATAAATTCACCTCGTTTTCAGGTTAGCAATAAATCAGTTTTATTAACGCTTAACAGGGCCACTTATACATGAACACACGAGACAACACTCCCCTTCCCTTTTATACGTAGGCTCCGTATTGTTTGGCGCGGCGCTTCGCGTCGTGGAGGGGGGGGAGGCAAGATTCTTCACACTCGCTGGATGACTCTACTTATCTGGATGGAGGCGCTGTCTTCTCTCGGCTGGCGACTTGGGACTGCTCCGGCACTTGGTGGGCGTCTCGACGCCTGATCTCGAAGCTCCTCCTCCCGGGTCCACTCAGCACTCGTCGTCTGACGACGGCCGGCTGCCGTTGTCGTC
>NQII01000966.1:43975-66524 GCA_002778355.1 Clitarchus hookeri | reverse complement strand
GATCGCCATATTCAACTTGCACCGTCCCTGCACGTGGCCGGGGTGCTTGCCGCGTCCCCCCTGAGTCGTAAAACACGTGGCCGCTGCTCCTGTGGTCCGAAGTCAGCCTGGCGTCGCCCCTTGATTCTGGCCTGGATNCCGTCCCTGCACGTGGCCGGGGTGCTTGCCGCGTCCCCCCTGAGTCGTAAAACACGTGGCCGCTGCTCCTGTGGTCCGAAGTCAGCCTGGCGTCGCCCCTTGATTCTGGCCTGGATGTTTATTGTTCCGTTCTGCACATGCGGGAACATTTGGGTGCCCTCTTGGTTCGGCGCACGTGTGGTTCTCCTGCCTCCGGATATCGTGCCGCTATTATCCCAGCACGCCCGCTAGAAGCTCTCAATGTTTATGGCGGTAGCTAGCCTGGGACAGGCACCGCCGCTGGTGTGGACTCCGCGTCCCCAGCAGCTGCGAGATGCAGCTGCATCCGCCTTCCTCCGCACATGGTCGTTCCGCCGGGCCGTCCTGGCGCCATTCTCCCATCACGTCCGCCAAAACCTTAATCCTTATTGCGGTCGTTCGCCTGCGAGCATCGCCAGAGCGTGTATTCTGACGAATAAAATATAGGGTCGCAGAATGCGTCAATACTATATACACACCTCGGATGTTGTTATACCTCCATTGGCTGCTGGGTTCGTGTCCGTCTTTGACCAAGCCACTCAGGACTAAGTAAATCCGACACTGAACCTTCGTGATTCGTGCGCAAACGGTTTAAACGGGCCAGGCCATTTTTTTTAGCCAATCAAAGAAGCTGGACGACCCTACAGTGCTTTGGACTGTATCTTGTCTCGAAATCATTTCGCGAAATATCACTGCACCTAGCTATAAGTGTAGTAATAAAGAAAATTTGTATAAAATATTTACTTTCCTGATCATTTCAGTTTCAGTTAAGTGGAACACGAATAAAGATATCACGCCCATTGCAATGTTAATTGTACATACAGTGTAAGAAAACACAATGAGCATACAGATACATCTTAAGCAGAGTTTTCGTAAGTGCCCAGTTTACAATGAACAGCCTATACCGACAACCTTTGCGAGATCTGCCATTAGCGAACTAAATATCACCACCGTCGATTCCAGCGGTGTTAGCAGCGAGAAGCGTGGAATACTGCGGATCGGCAAAAAAATTCTCTTTAACGAAGAATCACACTTTTCTTCGGGAATAGATGACTACCGTGCCAGAATTTAAAAAAAAAAATCGCAGGTGAATGCTACAATCCTTGCATGATTTTACTGCGGTAGGTGCGTCAGCTAATAACGGAGTGGTTGTCTGCGAAGACATCACATACGATCACCGCTAGCCACTGATAGTTGCGAGGGGGTCATTTAATGCACAGGGGTACTTAAGAGACATTCTGCTGCCCCATATGCAAGCTTTCATGTCCTGAGGGCACAGGAGCCAGTTAAAAGCATAGCAATGTTCTCGCACATACAGCTAATTTTTTTCGAGATATTTTACATCATGTTTGAGCACTTCTGTGACTTGTCCGTCGAGTTTGTGTTGGACAACACGGGGCGCCAGCTTCCTCGATGACACGTGTTCGTAATTGCGACCATAATTTACACCCAGCTGTGACGTCACCCTTAGAACGCCGTGGAATCACGGGACACCATCACAACACAAAAGTCTCTGCAAACACACATCTCCGTATGCCTCCCCACAAGTTAGAGGTTCTAGAAGGTATAAAACATATTTTCCTGCTGAATATTTTCTGACTATGTTATAAAAAATAATAAAACGAAAATACCGTTATCTGAGATGCCTAAGAAAAAATTTTGTTTTTAAATTTTGATCCTACTTTACAGATTTCGGCATATAATCGGGCAACATTTGTAAGACTTCAGGAACTCTAGCAATCATAAACATTTATACATTTAACAAGAATTATTTATTTTGTGCCATGAAAATTCGAGTTTACGCCTTCATATATACACTGAAGAGCCAAAAAAAATGGTACACCTGCCTAATATCATGTAGCCCCGACCTCACCCCGCGAACAGGCAGAAGTGCCGCAAGACAACGTGGCTTGGACTCGACTAATGTCTGAAGGTAGGCAAGAGGCACAACACACCACGAATCCTGCAGGGCAATCCACAAATCCGATCTGCGCCAATTTGAGAAAGGGTTGCACGTCTGTCACGTTTAATGATTCTCGTCAGTCGTCGTTTGTCCCGTTCTTTCACGATCTTTTTCCGGCCGCAGCGATGTCGAAGATCTGATGTTTTACCGGATTCCGGATATTCACGGTACACTTGTGAAATGGTCGTACGCGAACATCCAAATGTTATCGCTACCTCGGATATGCTATGTCCCATCTCTCGTGCGCCGACTATAACACTACGTTCAAACTCACTTAAATCTTGATAACCTGCCATTGTAGCAGCAGTAACCGATCTAGCTGCCAACCACATCACGTTACTCTGATTGGTTCCATACCTCTGTTATTTGCAAACGCATGCCTATACCAGTTTTTTTGGCTCTTCAGTGTAATACAAATGTTACATGAATTTTATGGTCTCCACGCATATTTAAAAAAAATGACTAGAAACTTGCTACTTAATTTGTTATGGAAAAGTGCGATCTCCTTTCTAAGTGACTGCTCAGTTGTCTCCCATCCAACTAAAGTTCTTTAAACGCACAGATCAATTTCCATAGATGTCGTGAATCCTGAAACTGCCACAGAAACGGGCAAAGAACGTTTCGAGTATCCTCAGATTTGTTCGTTTCTGACACACGAAGCTGATATTTTCCGTGTGTCTGTTTTCTGTCATTACGGACTTACATCAACTGCATATTTGCGTCGTGAGATGAGAGATTTGGGTGACTCTTAATAACAAGGTTTTGAGAGCCAAAGTGGATGAAATGAGGTGAGAATGGATCAGCGCCGGAGCGCAAGGACGGGGAAAACGGGAGATCCCAGATGAAACCCACCGACCAGCGACATCGTCTGGCACGATTCCCTCTTGCGAAAATCCGGGAGTGACCCGGCCGGGGATTGAACACGTTTCGCCTTGGTGGAAGGCTAGCAGTCTTACCACTCAGCCACCACGGCCCCACTTATTTTGGAGAAATCTTGAAAAGTTTTTTTTTAGCACTTCCTCGAAGTTCTCAAGAAATTAGTAAAAAAAAACATAATGTTAACATATTGGAATTACGAGGGCGTTAAGGATGACAAACCCAGTCAAGATGCACGTTAACTTCGCGCCGGGCCACGAGAAGTCGTTAGGTCCGGGGCCTCTAACCTGGAGTTCCCGTTGCGTCCAAGTTGCGCGTATGCGAAGCCCCATGTTCCGGGTAGAAGCCCGTCCCGCATCAAGAAGTCGTTTCGTTAATGAATGACGTCCCCAGGGTAAAAGGGAAAAGGAGGGTTGGAAGAAGGGAAAGGGATGGTTGGAAGAAGGGAAAGGGAGGTTGGTTAGACGAGCTGGACGAGGTGCGAGAAGGGTTGCGCAAGAAAAACCTTCGCAGGGGGGAGGGGACAAGGAAACGAAGCAGAGGGGAAAGAAACGATTGGGCGAGGGAAGCTACGGACGGAGGAGAGGCTAAAAGGAGTTGGGAGCACTTTAGTTACCGGAGAGTAAATCTCGCTCAAGTAATTCCTGGCACGCTTTCTCGAGCTCGGAGAAAGCTTTCTCCCACCCCCCCCCCTCCGCATCTAGTATAGCCCACTAGTGTTAAGGAGGGAGGGGGGAGGGGGTGTCGGTGGTCGCACGGGCGCCTTCACGTCCACTGCAGAAACCCTTTCCCCTTTTCATTCCTTGCGTCGTTAACCTGAGTGTAAATCACGAGCACCTCCGACGAATAACAACAAGCAGACCCGTCGCTCACATCCGAGGGAATTTTTACATTTCCTTCCCCCCTGGCCCTTTTACTGCCTTTCTCCCGCACCATCTCGCTTCCTACCTTCGGGAGGCCACCGTGGTGGTTAGACTACTTCGCCTTCCACCAAGGCCCAAGAGTTTGATTCCCGGCGGGGTCACCCCCGGGTTTACATATGTGGGAATCGTGCTGGAGGATGCCACCGGTCGGAGGGTTTTCTCGTGGTTCTCCACTTTCCCCCACCCTTTCATTCCGGCGCTGCTCCATGCTTACCTCGCTTCATCCTCATCGGCTCTCGAGACCACGACGCTGAGAGACGCACGAAGATCTTCACTCACTCGCTCCTTCCTTCGAAGCACTTTAATCCCTTTAACATATCATCCCGAGTAAACTCGTTAACGTTTGGCATGAAGCAGGATAGGTTAAATCAGGTTCGGTGCTGTGTAAGTCCGGAAGCTATCACCGGATACGGATATCGCCTGGGAAATGCTACTGATTGCTGCCAACATACCAACTTTTTTATTATTAGTTGCAACTTGCGCCATGGATCTGCTGAAACCAGTTATACAGGTACAAATTCTCATCTGTTACAACAAATTCGTAAGTACTTTTCACACAAAAATTGTCTTCTTTTGCCACGCCAGAAACGAAAAAACTAACGTGTGGTAAGAGGTTAAGAACAAGAGTGAAATGCCATTTTATTTAAAAATGTATATATATTTGCCAGTACTTATGTTTAATATTAATTTTCGAAAAAAGTAGCTTTCTTCGGACATAGAAAATTATGTTTTATAGGCAACTATCGTTTAACGTAGTGCTATTCGCTTATAATTATCACAAGGAAATCAATATTTAATTTTCATTTTTTCCAGGTGGTAAAAGAATAGAGGTACTCCGCTATGTCACAGTTATGCAGTAACCTGAGTTATATACTATGCTTTGTCACAGAGAAATAAATACGAAATACATTTTATGCTTTAAAATGTTTACACAACAATGATCTCTATCCCTCTCTCCCTTCAGGTAGGACTGTGGCTTCCATTGAAGCACCACACTCGAATTTAAAAAAATCATAACTGGCATATATATAAACATAATTTTTAAAAGTGTTAAATATTCTGCTAGAATGTATTTATTTATTTAAATCTTAAGATAATCACTTAATTAAAGCTTATTTAATCGAAATACTTTAGAAAGAATATTTTGCAAGAATACATTCGTAAAATAGGCCGATGATGATAATAAAAATTATTATTGTTGTTATAATAGAAGAAAAGTTTGGTACTGCCAATAGAAAATATTTTAATAATTTATTTTAGTTATAAAATGATAACTTTCGATGCCGAAATACATGCGCACAATATGAATTATTGCAAATATTTATAATCATTACTAATTTATTATTACAAAGAGTCAACGTAATTATGATAATAGCCTCATTAGCTTAAGAGTTGTTTTATTTTTGCAAAATATGCTTTTTGAAGCCCCTAGAATGACAATACGCTTACATTTTGACTTAAACATTGTTGATTGACACGTCATAACATTTAAATATGTAAATTCCTGCAAAACCTTTCATAATAATAGGAAATATACCCATTATTCTTTCAAATGCAACGTAAATTGTAATTTTATGACAATTTTGGTTGTATTTACTTCTTTATCATGAGTTTGGTATGTTATCCAGGCGGCTTCAGTAATTAATTGGAATGCACTCTCCTTCTACCGTAAAGATCTAAACCACTCGACGAAGAAGCCACATTTGAACTTTATTATTGGGTGCTTCGTAATCCCAGAATTAAAGACTTCTCAATAATTATATATGTTCGATTTGAAAAGGAAGATGAATGTCTGTCTAAATAAAGCTTATCTTCTCGTTGTATCGGGGTAACTGAAGACGGATAATATGCCCAAAGAAGCAGGGAACGGCGATAAAAATGGCTGTATCGCACCATTCCCTCGGAGTGAATTCGCAAAACAATTTAAAACTGAAAACAGGACACCCATACCAATTGAGACCAGGTTATCCCTGGCGCGAGACTAGTATGTTAATACTGTCCGGTCTTGCTCAGTAATTTTGCAAATTATATGTTTACTCTCTGTGGGAATATATTTTGAATAAGCATAAATTACAAATTTTATATAGCAAGTGTTTTACGTCGCCAGAAATTCCTCTCTCATTGAACTTATTCTTATTCATTCCCAAACTAATATGCACCGTTCGTAGTATCGTAATATAAATAAAATTGAAAAACTGTTATGTTTCATAAAAACACCTGGGATTGAAATGATGAAAAAATCAATGTTAAATGTTGATAGTGTTTTTATACAGTAAATATGACGTGTGATTTATATGCCAAAATTAAACGAAAGATAAAAGTGTTGCTTTAACTTGTACCACTGGTTATTTTATTGATGACGATGAAAATTTTTTATTTCAATCAATCATTTCCTTTATTTTCAGAAGGTTGCTTCTCATGCTATATGATAAAAAGAAGTTACTGAAAACTAATGAGTGTACATTTATCTACACAGGTGTAAATAAATTTTAGTGGCGTTCTTAAAAGTATAGATGGTAGGTATGCGTTGACGTCTCATTGACAGCAGTGTCATTAGAGATGAAATCAGGAACACGTGATACGGTACCAAGGCAGTACCAAGACAATTAAAACATACGAGTTACTTACCCGGGATTCAAATTCAGAAAAACTCGTAAAATTAAGCTAGCTTGCAATCAACTGCATCACGAAGGTAGGTTTCGGAGCCATCAACTTCGGATGTAATCAGTCTAATGTTTTGAATGACAGGGTTCACTGACCTGAAATATTTACACCGCCATAATTTTGAAAAAAGTATCTGAGCCACTAAAAACACACAAGTTTAAATGGCCTACCATATCGCTACCCACGTTAAAAAAAAATTGGCGTAAATCGGTTTGATTGGTACCCAAGATAAAGCATAAAAACCTTATTCTCTTTATCTGTGATATCTTACAAAACTGCCATAAAACTTTTCTTTATATTATGCGTCTAATGGATACTGTCAGTGTAAAAAGATTGGTTGAATTTGGTTAAATTGTTAAATATATATGCCAATATCAAAATATTTAAATGGTCGCCATTTTTTAAATCAGTAACTGACCCCATTTATATCATGCAACTCTACAAGGCCTTCTGTAGGTGTGCAAAATTTTCGGAAATTAGTTGAATTGTCCTGGAAATATGGAAAAATGTTCCATCTACTCACCTGACACTGCTTTGCAAAACATCCGGCAAAAGAGGATCTCTGTATGCATCAATGATGTTCCGAATTAATACTGTTTGCGTACAAACTTTGGTTGAATTATGTTGAAAGATTTCAGAGTTATATCAAATTAATATAAATGATTTATATAACCACCATTAAAACATGCTTGCCGCACATAACACATGTTAATTTACACACCCCACTGCAGCAATAATTGCGTAGAATTTTGGTATGAATCGGTATAATTATCCTGGAGATATGGCATATAACCTCCATTGTTCATGTGACGATCTTCATAATTGGAGGACAAAAAGTTTATGTATTAGCCCGTTCCATGATTGAAATAAATACAATATACAAAGACAAAGTTAAATTTAAAATATGCGCATTTGCAAAAACTATTTTGAAATTTTTAATGTAAATTAAAATGTTTGGAAGTTAAATGTATCTAGAACTGTGTTTTACGCATGTGCTAAATAATTTCAGTTAATATTTTTTCCAACAACCATTTGCCCACACAGTGTACATATTGGTTACAAGGTATAGGCCTACAACATATATATCTTGAATTTTTTCTGCAACTGACTGATTGCAGTGTGAGGTTGAGTGTATTACTTAAGTCCATATTAAATTTATTGATGCATTTTATGGGATTCACACACACAAACCATTTAATATATTTTTTTTCTTTTGCTGGTAAAAATGTGGAAGTGGAAAGAGGCAATGGAAATTGTGTTGGAGGTGAGTTCATTTATTATCATTATTTATTTCATCTTCATTTTTTAATTTGTGGAATGCTTTCCTATTAACTGCAAATTTTAGCTTACACGATAGCCAGTTATATCTTTAAACTTAGTTTTACCTTTTCAGTAGCGCTGTTTTCGATATTTTGTTAAATTTTAAAGTTACGAGTTTATTCAAGTATGAATCACCCACAAAATGTTTTTGTATCCTGACAGAAACAAATATTTGTTCCCTTACCTACGTTATTCTGTGACACATTAAAATAAGTTATAGGTTTACTGTTGCTGCAACACACTTAAAAATGCAGCAACGCTTGAAGTTCGGCCTCTCGTGATCATCGTGCAAAACATTCATAGCTAGTTTGTTTTATATTTGACTTAATATTGATTACGAATGCGTGAACTTGGCCAAAATTAAATAATAACTATATACTTACGTGTAAACGCACCTTGCAATTTGAAAAATAGTTTTGCACGCGAAAAATTAAACATAACTATACTAGTACAAAACGATTATAGATAGCTTGACTTATTTATGTTATAGGCTCAAGAAGTGACAATCCACGCGAACTTGACAAACTTTAATAGAATAACATTTTAAAAAATACGTTTCTTTATTATTTTCACACGCTTCAGTTAAAACATTTAAGCTAAAACTTGAGACAGAAAGTTGTAAATCAAAGATACCCTAACACAAACACACAGGCATACTTTCGGCTACAGAGACACTAAATAATTGTACTCAAAATAATAAAATCTAAACATTTCCGGACATAAGTGTGCATAAATAAATATGACGTTATGCACAAAAGTGGATAAGCCTACATAATTATTTCGGCCTCATGTAATTACACGTAATCAATATAACCAAAATAAATAAACTATGTTTGAAGTTAGCACATCTTACCTTAGACTACTTGAATTCAAATTCCTACGATTTACGTTATTTTTAATGTGATATTGGTCAAAAATGCACCTAACATATAACGTTCTTCAAGTAACTGTCACTTCAGTAACAACTAAAAAAAAAAACTTTTGGATGTGTAAACATATGCGCATGTGTGTGTGCGCACATTCTGTAGGCGATTCATAGAGGAAACGTCGATCANCTTTTGGATGTGTAAACATATGCGCATGTGTGTGTGCGCACATTCTGTAGGCGATTCATAGAGGAAACGTCGATCATATCACACATATACATCGCTGCACACGACGGAAAAACACACTTTGCCGGGCCACTCCCGTCATGATAAAATAATGAAATATTAATAATGCACCGAAAACAGCACTGCACGGGAAATAGTATAAACAATTAATTTCACTGAGTCACGGTATAGACAAGGTTTAAAAGGAATGCAACGCGAAACGTATACTTTCTCTCGTGANCTTTTGGATGTGTAAACATATGCGCATGTGTGTGTGCGCACATTCTGTAGGCGATTCATAGAGGAAACGTCGATCACATCACACATATACATCGCTGCACACGACGGAAAAACACACTTTGCCGGGCCACTCCCGTCATGATAAAATAATGAAATATTAATAATGCACCGAAAACAGCACTGCACGGGAAATAGCATAAATAATTAATTTCACTGAGTCACGGTATAGACAAGGTTTAAAAGGAATGCAACGCGAAACGTATACTTTCTCTCGTGANTAATTAATTTCACTGAGTCACGGTATAGACAAGGTTTAAAAGGAATGCAACGCGAAACGTATACTTTCTCTCGTGAAAACGTAATAAGTAACCAACATGGCGTCGATCACTCACGAATACCACTGAAATCTTCTTGCTCACAACAGGCGAACAGGACGAGGCATTTTCCAGAAGCACTGCCTCCTCATTAAAAATTCGTGATAGTTAAAACTGTTAAAAGTACGAAGTATCAATGCTAAAATATTTTAAAAACCGATGTTGTTACTGGAAACGCAAAAATTTTTGTCAACCTCTGACGGGAATATTAAATTTGCTAATTTATTTTGTGCGCGCTTTTTTTCAGCAAGTGTTACCAACGTGAACACATAGCAAGTGTTNATTTATTTTGTGCGCGCTTTTTTTCAGCAAGTGTTACCAACGTGAACACATAGCAAGTGTTACCAACGTGAACACACAGCAAGTGTTACCAACGTGAACACATAGCAAGTGTTGCCAACGTGAACACATAGCAAGTGTTGCCAACGTGAACACATAGCAAGTGTTACCAACGTGAACACATACACAATTAGTGGCTTATTTTGGCACGGGAAGGCGATCTTGAACTTCGAAATATAAAAATTTCACTGCGTGTTCCAAATTAGTTAGTAAGTAAAACATCGTGAATGCCACGATGAAAATGCCGGCAGTATGAACGACTGAGATTACAAGACCAATATCTAGTATTTACGCTTGAATTCAAATTTAATGGCTACATATGATGAAATTGGCCTGTTATAGGGAACCATGTTGTAGCCCCACATCTCCTGTCATCTCAATCAACCAGAAAAGCCTATCAAAAATCGCATACTTATGCAACAGGGAGTTACGAGTTCGTTGCAGAGGTTCACTCACATTTTAGTGAATATTGAATATTAGTCCCAAGAGAATCTAATACCGCGAGTAACAAGATTTCCTAACTACTAACTTTGTGTCCTGAAATGGAATGGAGTTAGGATAGTTCATTCTCAGTTACTTCCAACTTTTCTGACGCCGCTGATTAATGTTCTACTTCCATAATATTTCTCCGTCTGATACAAACAAAGCTTAATATAGTCTAGAAAATTACAGCAAAGGGACAACGCACAGCATTCTTGCGCATTCAGGTGAACAATATTTTGCGTGGGAACTATGTCTTACTAGGTATTACCAACACACCTATGATCTCTTTGTTTGTATTTATATCAATTAAACATTAAATATTATAATTGTTGGACACAATATATGTAAAAGTCCAATTTAATCACAATTCAGGCACTGTTATGTTAGCAGAGAAATAAATCGCATGTGATACTTGGCATATTTCGGAAACAATTAAACATTTCACACATAGGGTGATTTTTCAAAGGTTTAATTTAAAAAGTGTTAAGATGCCGCGAATAGACTATAGCAAATATCGCACGTGATTCGATACTTTTTTTGGAAATTGAGTTTGTGGATTCAAATTCTGCCATCACATTAACATTTTCGTGCGATTTAGCATTTTCTTATAACAATATCTCAACATGGTCTATAGGTTTTGAATTTTTAAGTTTACGTTTTCAATCAAATAGCTTATAGTTTAACACTACTTACTTGATAAACAATTTGTACTACACAAAGCACAATTGCAGTTATATATGTATAAGAAATTGGTGGTTCATTTTTGTACCTTGCCTTTTTAAGGGCGCTGATAACCAATGTACTCATTTACTGAGTTCGCATTTAAACAAGATACTGCGAGGAACTTCAAGAAATATTTTAAATATTGACGTAAAATATTTTTTCAATTTAAAAAAAAAATGCTTAAAATAAGAGACTTTGGCACATGTTTTTTATTTGTTTAATTAAAAGTATGTATTTCATTTGTACATATCCCAAGAACACTAAAACTGTGACCTTGACAAACCACTATGCGAAACCAAGCGATCTAAGATATTTTGTAAGCGAGGCAATNGACAAACCACTATGCGAAACCAAGCGATCTAAGATATTTTGTAAGCGAGGCAATAAATAGCACACACAAGTAACGTCTACAAGTGGACGATATTTCGTAGAAATACTAAATACTTAATTTTTTGGTGGGAAACGCCCGTATTTTCCCGAATATGCCCGTTCACGTCTGACATGGTTCACAATAGGTGACGTCATAATCGGTACAGTGCAAGTACGGAAGCTAGCGCTAATACGGACAATGCCTTTCCCTGGGCAATGCTATTGGTTGTTGCTAACACATAAACTGTTTTATTATTGGTTGGTTCTTGTGCCGTGAGTCAATTGAAAACTTTTCCTCACGTTCCAAGTGTCAGTTTTTATAAGAAATTCATAAATACATACCGTAAGATTCGACAACTTTGGGCCAGCGACCCAACAATGGGCCACAACTGCTTTCAGAACGGGAGAGCTATCTAGCTATCTAGCGTTTAAATAACATATTGATTTTCAATTGACATTTTTACTTATTTGACAAAAAACATGAAAAACACATATTAAACATTGAGGGAAAATGTAAAAAAAAAAAAGTATACAGTTTTGACTCATGAATAATTGTAGCGTGACAACATTGAGCCAGGGCACGTTTGACACGTATTTTAATGGGACAAGAAGACGTGGCCCATAGTTGACTTACTTGTGTATACAACAATGGGCCACACAAAAACAATTCCCCCCTCCCTTCCCTTGTTACCTGGATTTGTTTTGGCCACAGGATTACATTTTTGAGATGTACAGTTATGCTGGATGAAATTCCCAACCCCTTATCTTAATAAAAAAGGGTGATTATGCTTGCAAATATCAAAAAGTGGCACAAAGTTGTCGAGTTGTACGGTACTTTTCAAGGCAAAAAATTCTTCTTTTTGCAACACCTAACAATAGAAACTAATGCGTGTGTAAAGGGGTAAAGAGATAAGTTTCAAGCGCAAGTTATACGTCCAAACTGGCGTAGCGGAGAAGTGACACGTTCTAGGGGATTCGAAGTTAATAACACAGGCCACTTTATGAGCATGATCCTTTCAGGCCAGTGGTCACCAGCGGGCTTTGGAATTTGCCGCCAAACCTGCGGAGGCGTTAAAACCTCGCGTAACGCCACGGGGAATTCAGACCGCTGGTGGCATAGGTGGTGCAGGGGAGGAGGGAGGGGGTGATTACGGCCGGCGCGCAAGTGGCGATTAATTGTCGAGATAATGCGCGACTGAGCCACTCGTATCGCGCGGGTCATCGATACCGCGCCCGCGCCGAACGAGTTATTGGCGAGAAATGCAAATTGTGCAATCGAAACACGAAGGGTCGAGCGTCCAGATAATGCCAGTCAGCCGGGGAGCGCGACCCATCTGTCACGGTTGGAAAGCTCGTGTGTTTCCGTGCGTGGATCCACGCGTCCACTCCCCCGTTCCCCCGTCGCGAGTCGCCTGGGTGGATTGTCACGTGTTGTCCGTTCGGGTCATAATGTGACGTTGTAATCGCACGTTGTATGTGTCACTCGCTGGCCTAGCAGTAATAACGCAACTTCTGAAACAAAAACGATGGGAAGTTACGTCAAACGTGTCCTCGGATTTTATTTTTTTCCCCCAGAGTCATAGTGAGACTCAGAGTTTTTCTTCACGGCACTCATCTCCATCGCATTTTCCCATTTATAGTCAGATTCCCACAAATAACGTACGATTTAAACATTATAGTTGGAAATATTTTAGCTTACAGTTAATTTTCATAATGTTATGAAATGTAAAATTTGTGAAACGCTAAAGCCCAGATAAAGTTACAATAAATCACGGCAGCCATAGGAAGCAAGCCAATGATATCTAACAAACAGTAGAATTAAGTTTAGGTTTTTGATAACGTGGAATCTATAAGTGAATGTGCAAAATCGTAGCATCATGCATTAAATTATTTCTTTATTGAACAACTTCTACTTTGAAAAAAAAATTCCAACAGCAGTACGCGAATGTAAATAAAATTAGACGAAATTTGACTGTGCATTATTGCGGATGTTTCCTGCCCATCCAACTCCTCAGACCCACCACAACCTCCCAACCCAAGTATTTTGCAAAAGGAAGGTATGTATTAAATGGCAAAATCATGTCAAAAGATTCATCTAAAATACAAAATACAATCCACCCCATTATTTTGATTGACCAGGAAAGTAACACTACTTAAATAATTCCATCAAATACAAATAAATTAGTTACGAGTTATCTATGACGTCTTAAAAATGCCATTTTAAAAATCTCGGATGCCATTAAAATGTAGAAAGAGCAACATACAAAACATATATTTTGTGTACATTTTTTCATTAACAAAAAAAAAAAGAGCATTTATTTTCGCATAAAGTATAATCTATTCCGGCTGCCTTGAAAACCTCTATTGAAAGTATTGTAGGTCCTGCAAAAAAAGTATTGCGCACACAGATTGGAAGTGCCTCACAGCAAGAATCCCCCCCCCCCTTCTTGAATTGATCTGAAACTGAAAACTGACATTTCTAGTTGAAGAGAATCCCGGAATCCACATTCTCTTTGAAATCCACACAAACAGCATTTCTATATCTGCCGTATATGAACTAGACTGTCTCAAGAGATATCGTCTCGAACATGTTATCCGAAAGTAACCTGCATCCGGCCTCGTGAATGGGTTCAACCAAATCAGAGCAGAGGGTACTCCCCTCATCATACACCGGAAAATGTAGGTACTATTTATTGTTGGACACAGACTTATACACCAATCCATAAAATCACTCTTCAAACATCGAAATCCAACCATAATCACTACCCAGATTCTCTCTTGACCAAGCATTTTGATTCCTACCTTAGGTCACTAGTCAGAGATCCGCCAGAAATTCTCAACTTAAAAGAGTATTTCTGTCACGAGTAAAATAACGTTATTAGTAGTGCATTTCGACTTAACGCAGTTTCTTTCTTTCGTAAAGTTTTACGAGTCCCACACCCAGCGACTTCTGGGGGCGATTAAGTTCCAACTTAAACTCTGGGGAAAGTTTAAGTTCCCCGCAAATGATAAGGTACTAAGGCGGCATCACTCTTACCTCTCCGGCAGCGTCTTCTGCTATAGCAAAACAGCTGGTCGGCACAGTCGATGGTCTTGGACACGTCCACTTCTCGGCGAGCCAGGCGCGATCCGATCCATTGCCTAACTATCCACTCGTATTAGTAAAGGCCTCATCCTCCCCCTTACACTTCCCCTCCTGTCAACCTGCCTTCCGCACACTAAGAGTTGTCTGGAACAGGGGCGAGGAAGAAAAAGTATAATCCAACACCGTCCAATGCGTTACACGACTCACAGTCAACCATAATTGCTTGTTACAGATCTTGCAATTTTCACAATTTATGTTTAAAAAATTTCTGCCGGTTATTTTGTGCTTTGATATCAACGCAGCGAACGTCACGTTCTCGAAGAGCCGTGTCAAGTTTTCCTTCTCTAATCGATTTTTTTTTTTTTTACGGTTTGTTTTGAGAGTTAGTTAACTGCAATTCTACTTAACGTAAACCTTATGGTTTGCAAGAGGAATATTTAAATTTCGTTATTCTCGCGGCGTACTTAGCCCGTGTGTGGTCATTCTCCATGATCATTTCAATTCACTCCTCAAAGAGGAGCAGTAATTGGATCCCACGAGTACATCTCCGTCAAGGCAGATCTTCTTAGTTCTGAAAGTTCTTATTTTACTAAACACTCTTGAAATCTAACATATTACATTTGTAAGCTAGATTCAACACACTGGCAAATATTCATGTAAAATACAGCGTGCAAAAAATTATAGTTTACTTACGTTACAGTGGCAATTCGACGATGAGGACGGGCGAGAGAAAGCTGGGCGACGCTTGGCAGCCGAGATGTTTGACCCCGATGAGGGAACGGTGGCGGTGACGGGAAAACCCAGAGTAAGTCCACCTACCAACAGAAAAATCCACCACGTTTAACATCGCTGGGAATTGGTTCACGATGGTGGTAGATGAGTGTCCGTATAATACCTCAGGCCTGTCAGCAGTTACAAACAGAGCAGCCTGAAGTTCACTGCGCATCATTGTGCTCGGATTATGTGTTGTAAACGTTTTTTTTTTGCATGCCACGACGACGAAAGGCACGCACCATATGCACAACTGATGGAGTTTGAGTGAAGTTGGTACTGTGACTTCGCTTCTCATGACAGTCGTGCCGACGATCTGCACAACACGCTAAACGATAACTGTAAACAGTGCATGGACGTTGGCGTCCTTGATCAGAGTAGAGTGCGCATTCGAGTACTGCGCATTATTATGGACAGCAGGGAAATACTGATGCACGCTAAAATCGTCGCATCGTACTAGCGGTTTGTAGCGAGTCCCATTGCGACACCATAACTGAATCCAGACAGCATCTTACCTGGGTTGTGGGTTAGAACTATCGCCAACCGCTTGCTTGAAGCAGGGCTAAGATTACAGGTGCTTCTAGGAAGACTTGTTATATACATACATACTGCCGTACAGCCTGCCTCAAGTGGTGACGAGAAAGAAGCTCCTGGGGGGACGAGTGGGGAAGCGTTGTTTTTATTATAACTAGCAATTTCAGTCTCGATGCTAATGATGGTGGTTTGCACACACTACGTCAACCAGTTCAACTTCATCTTCCCCGGTGTGTAAGGTAGAGACTCACGTGACCAACTACGGGTGTTGCCATCGGAACAAAATATCGATATTATTAATACTGGTTATTTATAACAGTATCGTTCTATGAAACTATATATCTAAATAAAAATATCGATATTTAATTATATCGGAATCCGATATTTTATGTATTAAAGGACTTGACAAAGTACAATTTCTTGGAATATTATTACATATGATTGAGGACACGAGGCATTGAGGAAATATGTGGCGCCTGTTTTTGGTGCATGTTGTCAAAGTAAAGATAGTAATTTTAAATTCAATTTTTGAACCAAAACAGAGCTTATTAAAAGAGCATTTTAAAAATGTTAATTTCTGATATCTAAGAAAAAATATTAATTTAAAATTATTTTAATATATATTGATTATTTATATCGATAAATCGTTGATATAATATCGTCATTTCGATATATCTATATTTTTCAGTATCTCTTTGATCAACGCCTAGAATCACAGCGGGAGATGGGAATCACATCTTCCAATATCCGTCCGCTTATGGATTTAGTACAGGGAATACTAAACAGTCGGTGGCACATGCACAAAATCGTCCACCCCCTTCCGGTTGTCATTCACGCTACAACAGGAAAATGCCCTCACTAATTCCTCACGTGCAACCAGTCGCTCTTTTTAAAATTTCGTCAATCCTAATGGGCAAGTACGATCACCAGCCCTGTTCCCCTATGGGCTCGCATGGGAATGGATTGAACGTAGTCTTGCCCTGTATTCGACAACGTTGAAATTTCTTGAACGACCGCACCAACAGGTGGAATGTGCATGGATCAGTTAAGGCTGTTCATGATAAAATGACCACTTTTGAAATCAACCTAAAGAAAAAGTCACTGCTCCTTCCTGCATATATTTTAACGCGCGCACTGAGTGACATGCGCCCAGTAAAGTTGGTGACGATGGAGGGAAAGTAGTTTCATATAGTAACGTCGAATAACAAGTGTTAGATAACCATTTTGGATGAATTAAATTATTTCTTTAGCTTTCTGTTTTCTTTGAATCAAATTGTAAAAATGAGCAGATTTTTTAAAATATTTACTTTTCCAACAATCTCACAGTTTCACTTGACTGACGCACGAATAAAGCGATGTGGCCCATGGCGATGTTAGTTTTACATATAGTGTAAGATTACACATAATGCATACAAGTTTATCTTAAGCAGGGGTTATAAAAGCGCTCAGTTTACCGTGAACAGCCTAAAGGCAACAGGATGATATTCGCCACATCTTAGTATTTTTTCAGCGCAGGAGTCATGGCTTGCATTATTGGTATAGGAGGGTACACGAAGTAATGAAATTGCATTTCTTCGAGCATTGTAACAATATAAATAAGACTGCGGCTTCGTGTACGCGAATAAAAATATTACCTTATCTACTAGGAAAAGTGATGCTCAATGCTGTTTTACAATTTACAGGTAGTTTATACGGGACACTTAGTTAAACAAAGGGCATTTATTTTGTGTTAAAACAGGGCACTTGGAAATGGCAATTTTGTAACCAGTGACATGAAATTAATGAGGAATCGTTAAGTAATTGCAATATAAATTGCATGTTTGTCTTTCATGAATTCTTGCGTCTATTAGTAGACGAACCGTAGGAGTGCCAATTTTGTAATGGATGTCAGCGTAGCTGTGTTTAATTTGAACGCTGTGTCATTCGTTCTACGGAATTCACATTATGCTATGAAACAATATAAAATACGTGTGTGTTTTATGCTTTGGAACTTTAACTTTTCTGAGCACTGAACAGATATCTCTATTCCCTTCCCTTATCACTAAGTTCAGAATAAAAAAAACTGAACTGCAGAACTTTTTTTTTTCAATTACATCAGTATTGATAAAAGGCTTCCTTTTTAATTGGAGTAAATTAAAATACTAAACAATAGGTGTGGTGGACGGTTTTACTAGCAGTAGCGTTCATAAATACATTTGAAACAAGATAAAGAACATGAACGTTATTAATCACAGGAAGAGTTATTTGAATTTGAATTATTTATTTTCAGTAGACAGTTTAATTCCTTTCTTCATGGTACATATGCAGGCCATGTGGCAAATGCAGAAGCAAAAATATATAAGCGTTCATAAATTCATAAATATTTTATGCACGAATCCAGAAAAAAATATAGGAGCTTTTAAAAAGTTTACGTTTATCTTGCCTCTAATGAGCGGTGGTCAAGTGTCCAACGAAAAATCTGTTTATTTGGCGACACCTTGCTACATCAGCGAACGGCGATGAAGATCAAAGATACAATACGAAGCCAGTTGGTTTGGAGGATGGCGATGACTAGAGGTCCGTGAATTTCTCGAATTCATTCGGCGGTAGTTAACACTTCAAGCACCTGCACTCTAGTCTTTCTTTCGTGATTGGACCACGGTCGTTTCGGCATGCCCTCGATGACTCTCTGGCCGGTAATAAAACAGGAACCGTAACGAGTGAAACCAAACTGAACGAGAGCAGCCAATTGATAAACTGCTGTGGCTCGAGTATGTTAATGACTAGGAAGTCTAGTTGAGTTGAGAGATTTGGGGGGCTCTTAACAACGAGGTCTTGAGAGCCGATGAGGGTGGAATGATGTGAGAATGGAGCAGCGCCAGAATGCAAGGGCGGGGGAAACGGGAGATCCCCGAGGAAACTCGCTGACCAGCGGCATCGTCCGGCACGATTCCCACTTGCGAAGATCTGAGAGCGACCCGGCCGGGGATTCAACCCGGTTCGCCTTGGGGGGAGGCGAGCACGCTAAATGCTCAGCCACCGCGGTGCCTTAGGAAGTCTCGAATGATCCACGCACCTCTAGCTGGCGACGGCGGAGGGAGGGGGGACCCGTCGTCCAGGGGGCTGAATGCCGTGTTCCCCAGTACTTGACCCGCGTCCCCCTACTCCCCCCACCATCACCTACAAGCAGCCCTGGCGGGAATACCGCGCGGATTGCCGGGCGGCGCGAGTCGTCGACAATGCGGGGCCGGAACAATGGCCATTGTGGGGGGCGTCCGAGCGGGCGACTGGCCCCGGCGTCGAGACGACCCCTGCCGGCGTCCGGGACAAGGGGCGGCCTTGTTGTGCCACAGCACCCCCTCCTTCCGGTCTTTCACACCACCGCTTCCACGCAGGATACCTGGCCCACCTCCTCACCAACCCCCGCCTGTCACTCGGGCAAGCCAGCGCTCGCATCAAGGCTGTGCAACAACTAGCTATGCCACACTATTACAACTTTTCTGAAGCCATGCTAAGTTCTGCCTTCACCACATTCCTCCGCCTCGTGCAAACAAAGCTTTACCAACTCTAGATAATTACATTAAAGGACACCGCACCTCATTTGTGCGCACTCAATTCAATAATGAAGACTATTTCTTACTAGGCATTACCAACACATACAATTTTTCTTTATGTAGTTCATATCAATTATAACTGATGTATGTTAATTTAATAATAGAATATAAGAAAAATTTTTAATTTAACGAAAAATAAGTAACTTTTATGTTAAAGGGAGTATATAACGCTTCTGACACACGAAGTATTTAGGAAACAACCAAACACGTCATTCATATGGTAATTTTCCTAATGTTTGAATTTAACAGTGTGAAAATATTGCAAACAGACTGTAATATACCATTTGAAAGCCAATTTTTTAAAACACAGCTACATACTTCCTTTTGTATACCTTAAATAATAGCATGCATGATTGTCTTCAATATCTACGACGTATTGCGTCAAATCTAGCATTATCTACCTATATGATGTTTAAAAGCTGTATGAAGACAATCGAAATAATAATTTAATGCATAACAGTCCAGTGTGTTATAACATTGCATTGCTGAAAACCGAAATATTACAGAAACGTTGAATTTACGAATTACATAAAAAATTTATTTCACAGTGTTTTACAAAATAGCACTATATTGCTAGCCATTTACAACATGCCTCTTTTCTGTCTGGCATGTTAAGTATGAAATGTATTTTAATTAGTACGCAAAATATAAAAAAAGAGTTCATTCCACCCAAAAAAAAACAATGTAAAGGACGTGTTCAATGTTTGTAACGTTCGATGTATTTAAGAATGAACCTAACATAGAGTGTTTTTCAATGACTTTATTCAAAAATTGTTACTGAATTCACTTTAACAAAAAAATATTAAAGGCATTTCCAAAATTCCGTTTTTCTATAAAGTTTAAGTTGGCAGAAAGAAAATTGAATAGGGCGAGTGAGAATAAGAGTCAACATTGAGAGATCGTCTAAAAATTTACACACATTCGATGCACACCTGTGCTCACTACATCGGGCTCACAAGAGGCAATGTCATGCAGCTTTATCTTGTTTGTTGATGCTCGTTGGGGCAGTGATGGTGCACTGGACCAATCACTCGCCTCCCCCAGCACACTGATCCGTTGTTTTCTAACCTACTATAAAACTAAGTGTTAGGTGCGAGCCCGCGGTAGGAAAGGGAGTTAAGTGCGTCTCAGGGCTGGGCCCCTTACGCCTACAAGGGAAGGAAAACGTGCAATGAGACATGCATCGTCATTGGGTTACCATGGCCTCATCTTGGCAATGACAACCTCCCTGAGTGTACTTATAGCTAAACTACTATAACTAAGAAGAGATAGGGAAAAACTGCCATAGACACAGTAAAAACCCTTTCGAAAGGAATTAATTAAACATCGTTTAATGCATTAATAGAAATGCTACAGGAGACATGTAGGTAGAAATCATGCTCTTTATTAGTGGGTAGAGAAAATAACAGAAGAGAGGGGGCGGGACACACCGAACCGTGTTCGATTCCCGGCGACGCCAAACAGGGATTTTCCGCACGTGGGGAAACGCGTTGGACGTTGCCGTCGGCCGCCGAGTTTTTTTCGTGATACTCCTATTTCGCTTTGCCGTTTGCATCCTGTCGATGCTCCATTCTTAAAGTCTTTTCACGCTTAAGTGGGCATTTTTGTAAATAATCCTTTGAAAAATGTCACTACCCCTACCTGTGTGCATTTTAACTGGCACGTTCATTGACATGCGCCCAGAAAAGTGGGCAACAACGGAAGGAAAGTAGTTCCGTGTTTTGATGTGGATTTATGTGTGTTGAGTCAACAGTTGAGAATATTGGAATGCTTAATTTTACGTTCTGTTTTTCTAATGCATACGAGTGCAAGAATGATCAAACTTTCCAAATAATTTGCTATTCTAATACTTTTACAGTTTCAGTTGATCGACGCAGGAATAAAGTAATCAGCCCCTCGGAAATGTTTATTTCACACCCGGTGGAAGGATACACAATGCGCATGTAAGTAGATCTTAAGCAGGGCTTTTCAAAGTGCTCAGTTTACCGTCAACGGTCTTTACCTTGCTTCATTCCCGGTGGCGCAGTAGACTACTGATATTAAGCTCCGCAATAATCTCTCTCGCCCGGTCGCCCAAGAGACTCGCTGAGAGTGATTTCAATTAATAATATACATAATAGTAATCCAGGATTCGAAGTATTAGTCTCAGAAGTCTCCTCAGCGAGCTCAGACTGAAAGACGTATCCCCCCCCCCCACCACAACATGGCGGACCCAAACCTTACTAATGATATTTATAATTCGACATTATGTATAAAGTATTATAATTCAAAGCAAGTACATTGAGCTACCCGGCTGCAAACTTATAGTAAATTTGATGAATAAATTAAGACATATTATCGAAGTCTTTGTGACTGTGTAAATTATCTATTCGTAAATACATTTGTTTCTTTTCTTAAATGTTTAAATCCACAGTTATTTGTTACCAAATTATATTATTCTGGCAATAACAGTTTGTCTGTCATATTTTGCTATTATTGGTTAGACATCAAATTTTTTGTAATATTATGATTATCAGTTTTGGTCATCACGAAATGGCATTATCTAACTTCTGATAAATTTCATCCTTTTTTTTTTTTCCTAGCACGTATGTCTGGAGAAAAAAATGATGTACTTTGTGGTAAATGTACTCGAGACGCCATTTTGGGTTAATATAAAAAACCTTGTTTTTTTTTCTCGGTGTAATTTGAATTACATTTTCCCCCTTTCCGGTTTTTTTGCAGCAAACAACCTAACACGATGGCCATTTTTCTACAAAGCATCTCATAAAAATATCCACGTACTTTCCTATAAAGACAGTCATATGGTGCGTAAAAAAGAACCATAGTGAAGTGTTAAGATACAGATCACCATTTCACCTTATTAGGTAGTCACATAGGAAACGTTTTTACCCAAATCGTATGTTACTAAGTCAAGTCCCAGAAGACAAGTCCCTGTATTCCCACTTAAAAGCATTATCTACGAAAAAAAAAGTATTATTGTGTACTTGTACCAGATACTGTTCAACTTGAAGACATTATCTGTGTCTCTTTTTTCACTCATAATTT
>NQII01000966.1:23085-35610 GCA_002778355.1 Clitarchus hookeri | reverse complement strand
TACTACTCACCGCCCGGGGCGGTTAATGACGTCCGATCAATCAGCCCTGACCGGCGGCGCACACATCCCAGATCCGCGGGCAGACATCCTTTCTCACTCCCCTGCGCCATCATTTCCACCCTCATCTTTCGTCTTTAGCCCCGCCGGAGGGTGGGCAGTGGATATCCGGCCGAGAAAATAACAGCACTCCCGGGTGCACCCTCGCGTTCCTAATCCAACAGTTGATCCGGGGAGATGTTCATTCGCGCCTTGGAGCAGCGCTGGTAGCGCCACGTCTTATGAAGGTCTTCAGTTTGTGCTGCCACGTCGCGATGCTCCTTTTCCCTCCACACCTCCTTGATAAGTTCTTCCACCTCTGGAAGGGATGTTTTCCCGAAATCACTCCAGGCGATTTCTTGAGACGCCCGTCTACCTGAGAGCAAGAACCAGTCCCGTGGTCAAGCCAGCTTGGTGGAGGACAGTGACCGCAATTAAAACTACTGTACCCCTCCCTCCGTTATAGCTGCTTTCACCCCTCCTTTCCGGAGTGCCATCGCCCTCCTGCAGTAGGGTGCTTCCCGTGCCTGCTCTTGACTCGTCCCTTTCCTTCTACTCGCAATATCGCTACCGTGCAGCGGCGAGGCCCGAGCGCTCGTGACCAGGAGATGCCTTTTGTTCAAATCGTAGCCGCAGCGTCTTACATATTCGACATTTAGCGCTTACTTACAGAAAACGCCAATTAAATACAAATCTACCGTTCATTCCATTTTCTCACAAGGCCTTTTAATAAGGTTAACGTAATGTTACGCAATGCACTCACAATGCAAACATGAGTGCATTTTTTCCACGGGCAATGTCGATAGGCCTCTGTGAGAGGACCAGACATGCCTGTTTTACAGGAACGGATCTCTATTTCCCGTTCAGACGGTACAATGAATGATATTAATGAGGCGAGAGTAGAAAAATAGCATGATATGGTTTAAACGCGAGTGCCGTAATAAATATCAATTTATTCAACAAAGAAGTTGTAAACTTTAGTAGCAGGATGCTCATCTTCAAAGGCAAAATAAATTTTGAACGCATTCATAGAACACATACTGTACTCTTAATAATAATAATATTGATGATGAGCTGCAACCCGAATGTTGTTTTGATTTGAGCCCAAGAGCATTCGTGGCGATGGAAGCGCGCCCACGGTGACAACGAAGTTGATTCTGCGGTGGTTTACCGTTGCCGCAATTTAAAAATGGCCACCGTGTAAACGTGGGTTTCAACTAAATGAATGTGGCCTTACGTTATATTCGTGGTCGTTAACATATTTTACCGAGAAAGAACTCTTTTGCCGCTTACAACGGGACAACCAATATTCTACGTTCGATTTCGTTACTCCTATTACAACTAGTTACTACAACTAGTGGCTCAGTGCCTAGAAAGGAGATGGCGGATTTGACGTCAACATAGCATCCTGAATATTTCAACGAACGACACAAGAACACAGCATAACACTTATCTGTTCGCAGTTACAGTTCCATATATGAATGTTGTTAATAAAAGTAAACAATTTAATCTAAAATATATATATTTTTTTTTTTTTTTTTTTTCAAAAATATAATTAGCTTCCGGAAACTTTTATTTCATTGTGTAAATTGCGTAATTCTGTTCAAGAAAGGTTCAAATTCACTTATTAAAATTTACTGTACCTCCCACCCCTCTTCACAAGTTATTTTTAAAATAAGGATGACTTTTTTCTGCAGCACGTTAAAAAAAGTTCTGCATTTCCCACGCCAAGAATATTCACACAAACACTCAGTAGCAGGAGTGTGATTGGCAGACCGACAAGCGCCCAACACTAGGCATACAACGTATAAGTGAGTAGGAACCTACGTATAGTTGAATATAGAGTAAATCAAATACTAGTGAGTTCAACAATTTCGCATTTTATTACGCGAGTACTAAATTTCCAGATATATAAAGAAAACTGTCGAGAAATGTAACATCTAAGAGCGAGTTGTTAATGCGACTAGACTACAAATTACGGACACGTGAAAACAGTTTGATTAAGAAGCACTCCTAATGTTAGTTACATACTCCATGAAAGTGACGGAAATAGAGGTTTTTGTTCCATATTCATTCAAAAATAATATATGATTGGTCGCTCCTCACCTTCTATAACCATTCCCGTGCCCGTATCGGTGTCGAAGCCTATGATTAAATTGGACACAGACAGCGCACAGCGAAAAAGTGCAGAATAATAATTACACACATAATTTTCTACAAACATTTTAATTATTATTTGTAAATACAAAACAAATAACTAGTATTTCAAAATAACAAATACATATTGTATTTCAGCATATAACATAAAACGTTTGTGTACTATAAGAATATTCTATTCTTTGTAAATTCCGAGGAGGCTAGAGCGCATGTACTTGATAATTTAAAAAATAATAAAATAAACAAAAATACATTTATATAATGCCTTCATCAGTTCTGCAAGTGCCCCTATAATATTAAATCTCAATTCAGTTAGGCATATTATTTGACTTTATCACAGAAATAGAATATATGTTGAAATACTTAGATTTACTACATTCGTATTTATAAACTATATTTTAAACTTACAAATTTTCGACACTGCGAATCTAAAATAAGTGTAACTGTGCCTCTTTTTCTGAGTACCGGTTTTATTTATTGTATTACAAATTTTTACACTTCATATCAGACGGATAGATAAATGTGCACGTGCTTTTGATGTAATGTTTTAAACATATGTACTGCTGAATTGTTCATAAATGCCTCCGTAATTTAAGACACTTGGAGTGATAAAACAACGATTTCAGAGATGGCTTTAGGATAACTTCTGGGCTTATAATTTTTTTTTTCCTGCATGATCCCAAACGCCGCTGAGATATAGTAAATTGATCATTACTAAAGCGCGATATGTGTGTGTATATATAATTTAATAAAACTTCATGCCTCACTTTGGTGCTTTGTCATATTCCGTTCAACAGCATTACTACAACAGAAATAATTAGACCGAAATTATTTAAGTTAAAAGAAAAACATATATCCGGCTTATAATTATGCTACATATTTTAATGGATAGCTGAAAAAAATAGTAGGGCAAAAATAGATGATCGGTTTCTCACAATTAACACAGCGTGTTCACTAACACGACGTTTTGAAATTTATCTCAAAATTCTAGTTTTTCAACCATTTGTAAAAAATAAATTGTTCTTGTTGAGGCAAGTTTGTCAAGCTCGCAACTAAAAAGACACTTATACAAATATTACGCTTTATTTGTTAAATTTATATTTCTTAATATTTTATTTTCACAATTTTGCCTTATCGCGGTAGAGGTTTACATTCAAGTGACGTGGTATTTGTTATTCTGCTGCCGCTTGTATATTACATGATTATTCAACAAATGTGGTGGTCTCGGTGTAATACTTTGATCCACATGCACACAGTATTGACAGAAATAGGAGTTCATTAAAAGTTTAACATGCTGTTTTATTTTCGTGTCAAGTTACAGAAACTTTAAACTCTTTGTAGTGATTTTCCTGAAATAAAGATCAGTATATTTGGGAAAACACCTGAAAACATGACGTGAAAACACACATGTATAAACTGCGCTCCCAAAATATTTTCATACACGAATAAAACCTAGATGGTACCGTCGAAATATTTAACTCTTCCTTTATTCCACTATCGTTTCCTGCAATTTGCGTGCAACCTTAGCCTTGGTTTCTTCCCTCGTCTTCTCTTATCGTCTTCATTCTTTCAGTGCTGCAATATAACTACTCGAAAGAAAAAAAAACTAAAATTTTTTCACGTAGCAGAAGGAATTCCTTGGCTTCTTCGCACGGCTCAATATACTTCACGCGGCTCAACTGACAGCCAGGGTGTCGGCTCAACTCACACGCGTTTACTGCACATCCTGTAAGACAAGAGGGAGGGGCTGCTTGGCGTGCCAGAGCTGGTCCCTTTCTCCCCCCCCCCCTGGCTCAGAGGCTGGGGCGGTCAATAGTCCAAGAGAGCGCCATCTGTTGGACATCGAGCAAGTGCAAAACATGCCGCAGAAATACGCTTTTACCTGGAAATTCATTGCGGTGACACTATCGTTTTACCTGTGCAAATGCTGTAAAAAAACTTCAACGCAGTCCCCAATAAGAGTTTCGCACCACTTTTCTAAACACATTTTAAGATACGACAGCTTGAAAATGCCTTTTTTTTTTTAGTGATTTCGAAGACCTTCAAAATCATGCCTTGGAAATGGTTTGCAGGCCTAGGCTGAAACGTGATATCTTTTCTTTCGAAAACAGATCGCGAACACGTGCTTTTAATACGTAAAATACAAACTCAATAGCAACCAACGTTCACAAAACTCTAATTAATATTGCGAGTGCTCAAACTTTAATCATAACGGTTACGATTGCTTGTTCCTTCTTATTTACTTTGTAAATATAGCGCCTGATAAGCAGTTGATGGAATGACTAGGCGAAAGTCACACGGCGTTGTTTATGACAACGCACGTTGAAGGAAGGATGCGGTAAATGTTGAAGGAAGAAGGTATCAGGGTGCTCAATCAGCATCGAACAACCTACACCAACACTCGCTACGAGAACGTATTGCGTTGTCAAGGAAAAGAGAAAACAGCATTGGTTGTAAAAGAAAACGGAACATCGCAACAATACTGCAAGTCCAGGTATTCCATTGCTCTCCATGGGACTTCATTATACTGGTGGAAAGTCCACAGCCGAGTTCAGTACAGGTCCCTATACAAGCTTTTAATGTTTCCGAACAGTATATTGTGAAATACNGGAAAGTCCACAGCCGAGTTCAGTACAGGTCCCTATACAAGCTTTTAATGTTTCCGAACAGTATATTGTGAAATACGACTGTGTTAGAAAGCCGTTTTAAGCTGTGATGGAGTACACGGGAATATTATTTGTAATGCGCGTTATGTCTTTAGAGTGTTATTCGTCCTTCGTCCGAAATGTGTTTTCTTCTCGTATATCGGTACAACGGGAACACGTTAAGTAGTTTTATAAAAAAAAAACGTGTATTCCAAACACACTGCAACACCGTTCTCTCATCAGGCGGACGGGCGCGTTGAGGCTTGGCTGCACCTGTTATGCGGAAATTCATCGTTTTCGTGACGTAGTTTCTGTTTCTGAGGCAACATTGCAAATGTTTAGGTGTAGGAAATTTACAATTTACTAGTTTTCTAATTTTTTTTTAATCTAAATTTCATGTGTGTTATCCTGCTTGCAAAAAAGCAAGAACGAATCGATTATATATATATATATATATATACATATTCCTGCGTTTTATACAACAATCACATAACATACAATTAAAATTACGCTCGATTATATACAACAAGTCGTAAAATTCAAATGTACTACTATCGTACATATTCAGTAATTAATATTAATCGGAAATTATGACGCGAAAACGAATAATTTTTGCAAAAGAGGTGCAGCCAAGCCTTAACAAGATGTCGCGGCCGAATCCTCCCCCGTTCCTGCTGCTCTGCACGACTTTCTCTATCTCTTACGACCTATCTTTCAAATAGAAGTTAAGCCCAACCCACCTACCTGTCCACCCGCATTGGAAGCGAGGATGACGAATCGATTCATTTCGTACATATCCTTGACGCGGCTTAATTTGTGAGCACCGGCTGCTTTTGGCTCGAAGAAGACTGTAATTAGAAATTATTTATTTGGGTTAACCCGTACGACGTAATACAAATACAAGTTGTATTCTTGTTGCTACGGCCAAACGCTCAAGGTGAGTTCAAACACCTCTATCATTGGGAAATATTGCCGTATTTTCCTTTACTAGTTCATTACCGTGTGTTGTAATAAACGCCCTTTATATTTGTTTTGTTTTTTTTTTTTTTAACTTCAAACTATTTGCTTAGAGGTTTTTACCTGCTGATCCGGTGTCGGTACCTGTTAGAATTTCGTAGGAGTTGTCTGCCACAAGACCCGGAATTTTATATTGAGGTTCAAATAGAAATATCGCAAACGAAAGGTGGGAAATATCCGTGTGTGTGTCTAGTTGTGTACACAGGCAAATGGCATCCATCGAAGAGGCGGAACTTGAACGACAGTGAGTCTCGAACTTGAAATAAGTTTTGCTAAAATAAAATTGAATCACGTCGTCTCACATTGAACTTTTAATCAATACTGTAAACGTTACAATAAAAAATAATTACTGAAACACTCACCATAATAATGTGGAAGTGTTTGATTTAATTTCAGTATTTATTATTCTAATTTTTNCAATAATTACTGAAACACTCACCATAATAATGTGGAAGTGTTTGATTTAATTTCAGTATTTATTATTCTAATTTTTGGTTTGTATTAACTCTGAAATTTTCTTAAATTTAGTGGAGCGTTATTAATGAGATAAAAAGTTTACGTAAATGTTTTTCTAAAAATTGTTACATAAAAATATGTTGAAAATATTAATTGCAATTTTTAGCGTATACAAATGTTACCAAAACAAAACGTTTATTAATATTTATAAATTTTAGAAATTAATATCATGGACAATAGGTTTTATGAATTTAATTATTTGGAAATAACACAAACCTACGAATTCTACTGTAAGTACATGTTATTTAGGTAACTACTTTAATTAGACCTGTTTATAAAATTTTTATTATTTCAATCTGAATTACTTAAAATATTTTTGGCTGAGTTCAAATTGTTTCTTAAAGATTATTAGGCGAATATGTTGTACCCCAAAATAACGTTCAGGAGGTAGAGGAACCATTTCAACATATTTTCTTCCTTCTAAGCCATTCCATGCTAGTTGAAGTGAAATTTTGTAATAGATATTGGGCAATGGTATTTACAGACAGCTACATACAGAGCAACTAAAAGTAAATTATAGCATCATGTTTGGTTATAATGCACCACAGCATTATTTTCAATAAGTTTATTTGCCGTTCTTCACAAAGCGATAATAAAAAAATTATTTGCACTTAAAATTGTTTAAGACAACAAACACTGAGAAAAGGCATCTTGACACTTGAATCTAATGATTTGTTACGTATCCTGAGATTGAAAACGAGAAACTAAAAAAGTGATTTGTTATTTTCAATAGCAATTCGTTTTAATTGGATAAAATAATTCTTTTAAAAACAAATAAGTGTTTACGGAATTTCAGCGAACTTAAGATACTGTGTTACTGCAGTTTAAAATGTATCCTATTTCGCAAATTACTGTCATTTTACAGTGGTCATATAGGGCATCCAGCACAGAAAAAATACGTAACGAACGTGCTGTCTGCTGAATGCACTACATATAGTGTATAGTTTAAAAGTAGTCATAGGTTCGGTTGTATAAAAAACCTTAACTTCAGTACCACCAGTTTATTAATCTTTCTAGTATATACTCGTCTTCAGTTCTCCATTGTAGTTGGCAAAATTACCGCCGTCGTGTAACGAACAAAAGTGTGCTATTTTGAGCAACGAGTTGCGCTGATATTTCCCGCCGTGTTGTTGGGAGTATATAAAAGTCACTCGGGACCTGCAATTTCCTTTTTTTTCCTTGTGCACCAAAATCAGGTTACCGGATTGCATCCAATTATGTGTCGTCGTTCACGTCATTACGCGCGTGCGCCGCAGATCTCGAACCGTTGCAACCCACGCGAAACATGCATTGTGCAGTGTTATTGTTTGCGCGAGTGAAAGAGGATTGTTAGTGTAGATAGGGTGAAGGGCTAATGGGGAGGGGGGGTGGAAACTCTTTTCGACGAACCCAGCGAAGCTATGAATCCGTCGCCTGGCGAATCGAGAGAATTATTACGAGGATAAATACGAAACATAATTGGTAATAGGAGGGGGGGGGATACATGCACGAGCAGTTCGCTATTCTTTGTTTCACATCCAGACACAAAAAGAATGCCGAGTTGTTTTTAGCGTCGGGTTGACTTTAGAGAGTTATTTAATGTACACGCTCAAAGCGTAAGGGATAAGATGACAGAGATAATTTTTTTTATATACGATAATGCAGCTACCGGCTTTAACGTGTGTTCTGAGCCGTGCGCCAAGAGAGCGCGCTAATGNTTTATATACGATAATGCAGCTACCGGCTTTAACGTGTGTTCTGAGCCGTGCGCCAAGAGAGCGCGCTAATGTGAAACAATGCGTCTTTTGAGAACGCACAGCAGACAGGGCGATGCAGCAGCGAGTTGCTATGGATGTCATTGAGCCGCTTCGCTGCCACNCGAGTTGCTATGGATGTCATTGAGCGGCAGCGATCGAACAGTGAGCGCAGCGGGAAAACACTTGCTGCATTTACACTGCTAGCAGACGTCGGATGAAGCGCGAGAATTTTTTCAGAAATATGGAAATACTGTACTGTTGTTGGAATTATGTACGTCGCTTTAAGGAAATTAGATGAATTCGCACTAATGTGGCACAATTTCTGCGTTGTTACCAACTCGTGAGGTTATTATTTTTCTTACTCTAGATGTGAAATTCACTTCTGTATATATTTTTTCAGTATCTCAAAGCCTTGCGTCATAAACTGAACAAACAAACATCATTCTTTAAAAGAAGTATTGTCGCTGGCAGCAGTTTGTTCAGCAGAACCTTAAGGGCTGTTTGCAGTTATAGTTGTCAGCGCTGCAGCGTAGCTTTACCCACTGAGGGCGCCCTTTGATTATTCCTTCATTCCAAAGACAACAGTTTATTTATAAAACCCCCTTCATTGCAGAATTTTTTTCACACATGAATTTATTCACATTTAAGGATGGCGTTGGTGTCAAATACAAAATTTTAGTATCAACAAAACTGTAATGGATGTTACACTTGTCTTGATGATTAAGGGTATTGCTAAGTGTGCCAATTGTGAATTTTATATTTATGAAATTTTCTTTTTGATGATCAGTTTTCCGTAATCATAAAACAAACCAAAATTCGGGTACAGAACTCAAAACCAAATATCCTCAAGAATTCTGTCTTTGCAGGGGTGTATCGAAAAAAATTAATTTGCCAAACGGCTTATTAATTATATGCTCATTATGTCAAATACATTACAGAACGAACCGAAGAAGCTAGGTAGAATAGCAAAAATGGAATCCACCTTAAGTTTCAGTCATGCTTTCTTTTTAAACACAGTTGTTCTTTTTTTTTTTCTGTGCTGAAATCGAACACAATAATTTACTGTGTCAGATTATGGAAATATTTTAAGAGCTAGAAAATTTAAAAATATAAATTGAATATGTAATATGAAATATATAACTTGCACCATAGTTAAAGGAAGTATCTAGTCTAGAATAACTACATCCAATTAAAACACATAACCCATAATATAGCGCTGGAATGTTGATCACTATGTTCGCAACGTTTCTTTCCATTTTATATTCAAACAATAGTCACCAAATGTTGATGAGCTCTCTACTTTAAACAGCTAGATAGCAACGTTTTTCACACTTGTCACTAACAAAATCAAACTTGTGTAACACAATCTCAAACTAAAAAGTGCAAAAAGATAGTTTTAAACATTCATGTGTAATTCCCAATTTATGTATTTTATACTATTGCAGAATATTTTGTTGCTAGAAAAATAGCTTGCTGCCTTCCTAAAATCAGTCTATGCTTATTTTCAATCACTACCTGGCATTTCATCAAAATGTAAATCCATAAAAGACCTATGAATATGTAGTCCCATTAACACACTATAATGCCCTCTTAGGCTTCCCTTAAAAGTATAATCTTGAATGTGGTGGTCCACGCCTTGACGAGATTATTCATCGGTGTTAATTTGATGGTACAAAAAATTTAAGTAACACCAAACTGGGTTCAACAAGAGGTGATGAACATGGCGTTTATTGAACTAGGAACTATAGATGTTCTTCGTGATTATACTATCCTTTAAACACCTGTCTATGTAAGAAACAATAGTACTTCATTTAACCAACCTAGGAAAATTGAAGTACACAACACATATATCATTTAATTTCTATATTAGGTGTTCATTACAAATGTTATACGTTTTCACCTAACTTCTTTTTATGCTATATCAGCATATATATACATATATTGACTCGACACTTCTCTCACCTATGACTTACAGGCTGCATGCGGGGTCAACACAAAGTCGTACTCGGGTNGCAGCGATCGAACAGTGAGCGCAGCGGGAAAACACTTGCTGCATTTACACTGCTAGCAGACGTCGGATGAAGCGCGGAAATTGTTTCAGAAATATGGGAATACTGTACTGTTGTTGGAATTATGTACGTTGCTTTAAGGAAATTACATGAATTCACAGTTATGTGGCACAATTTCTGCGTTGTTACCAACTCGTCAGGTTATTATTTTTCTTACTCTAGATGTGAAATTCACTTCTGTATATGTATTTTCAGTACCTCAAAGCCTTGCGTCATAAACTGAACAAACAAACATCATTCTTTAAAAGAAGTATTGTCGCTGGGAGCAGTTTGTTCAGCAGAACCTTAAACGCTGTTTGCAGTTATAGCCGTCAGCGCTGCAGTGTAGCTTTACCCACTGAGGGCGCCCTTAGAGTATCCCTTCATTCCAAAGACGACAATTTATTTATAAAACCCCCTTCATTTGCAGAATTTTTTCACCCATGAATTTATTTACATTTAAGGATGGCGTAGGTGTCAAATACAACATTTTAGTATCGCCAAAACTCTCATGGTTGTTACACTTGTCTTGACGGTTTAAAGTATTGCTGAGTGTGCAAACAACGAATTTTATATTTATAAAATTTTCTTTCTGATGAGCAGTTTTCCCTAATCATAAAACAAACCAAATTTCGGGTACAGAACTCAAAACCAAATATCCTCAAGAATTCTGTCTTTGCAGGGGTGTATCGAAAAAAATTAATTTGCCAAATGGCTTATTAATTATATGCTCATTATGTCAAATACATTACAGATCGAACCGAAGAAGCTAGGTAGAATAGCAAAAAGGGAATCCACCTTAAGTTTCAGTCATGTTTTCTTTTTAAACACAGTTGTTCTTTTTTTTTCTGTGCTGAAATCGAACACAATAATTTACTGTGTCGGATTATGGAAATATTTTAAGAGCTAGACAATTAAAAAATATAAATTGAATATGTAATATGAAATATATAACTTGCACCATAGTTAAAGGAAGTATCTAGTCTAGAATAACTACATCCAATTAAAACACATAACCCATAATATAGCGCTGGAATGTTGCTCACTATGTTCGCAACGTTTCTTTCCATTTTATATTCAAACAATAGTCACCAAATGTTGATGAGCTCTCTACTTTAAACAGCTAGATAGCAACGTTTTTCACACTGGTCACTAACAAAATCAAACTTGTGTAACAAAAAAGCAAACTAAAAAGTGCAAAAAGATAATTTTAAACATTCATGTGTAATTCCCAATTTATGTATTTTATACTATTGCAGAATATTTTGTTGCTAGAAAAATAGCTTGCTGCCTTCCTAAAATCAGTCTATGCTTATTTTCAATCACTACCTGGCATTTCATCAAAACGTAAATCCATAAAAGACCTATGAATATGTAGTCCCATTAACACACTATAATGTTCTCTTAAGCTTCCCTTAAAAGTATAATCTTGAATGTGGTGGTCCACGCCTTGACGAGATTATTCATCGGTGTTAATTTGATGGTACAAAAAATTTAAGTAACACCAAACTGGGTTCAACAAGAGGTGAACAGGGCGTTTTTTGAACTAGGAACTATAGATGTTCTTCGTGATTATACTATCCTTTAAACACCTGTCTATGTAAGAAACAATAGTACTTCATTTAACCAACCTAGGAAAATTGAAGTACACAAAACATATATCATTTAATTTCTATATTAGGTGTTCATTACAAATGTTATACGTTTTCACCTAACTTCTTTTTATGCTATATCAGCATATATATATATATATATATATAGAGAGAGAGAGAGAGAGAGAGAGAGAGAGAGAGAGAGAGAGAGGGCGTGTTTGTGGGGAAAAAATCGGTCTTTCTCTCGATGAAGTAAGTGAAATCTCCATTGTTTTTTTTTTATTCCAAGAGTTTCCGTATGAGTAACATAAACGCTAGCAGCCCGCCTTAAGACTTGAGACATTTCTTTGTCTCAAGTTAAGTTGTTATGTTCCCTCCGTGTTATTCTTATGTGTTGATTTGTTTTTACGGGTGTATCTAGTTGGTGAGAGCTCTGCATCATTATTTAATTAAATTGTCTTCTTCCATGTACAAAAATGAGTATGGTTCTGGCAGCTAAGGAATTTGTAGTTTTTCACCCATAGATCACGCANGTCTTCTTCCATGTACAAAAATGAGTATGGTTCTGGCAGCTAAGGAATTTGTAGTTTTTCACCCATAGATCACGCAAAGGGTTGCCAACCCTCCCGGAATGCCCGGGAGACTCCGGGAATAATGTTCAACCTCCCGAGCTCCCGGGATGCAATAATTTCTCCGGATTTTCTAAAATAATATTGTCATTAACAAAATATATAAATCGAACCGAAATGGAAACACATGGAATGCATAAGCGCTGCCG
>NQII01000966.1:3299-17701 GCA_002778355.1 Clitarchus hookeri | reverse complement strand
TATATATGTATATATATGCATTTATATTACATATAGTGTTTGAAATTATTTGTAGAATCTTGGTAATGACGAAGTTTAAGTACTTTCAGTAAATTTGTTTAAGAGCAATGAGATATGTTTTGTTTAAACATAAAATACTGCAAAAATCGTTGTTGTGTGGCGTGCGTGAAACAATGATTTAGCCTCAGTGTAGGCCTAAAGAGCTATCCTCGACTATTACTCATGCTAGTACACACAAACACACAAACTGTTATAATAATCACGTTACTTAAATGTTACTGTTTGTACTGAAAGTCTATACAGTTTGTAGTTAAACGACTACTTAAAGTAGCGTTCAACCAACCATTTACTCTTTCTTTAATGACGTGCGCTTTACCTGATCAGTCAGTTCCAAGACACTGAAAAACACATAATTTTAACACCTTGGTTTATTATTACGGTACAAGCCACAGTTTTTATTAAAATACAACCCACAACATTCATAAACTAACCAGGCTGGCAGCCATATTGGCCAGTTATGTTTGCCTGGTAAGTGGTGACGGTACTGGCTTGGTTAAGAAAGGTAAGGGCTTGAAGTCTCGTGGTAACGATACAGTTAGCATTGGGTGTGTGTTTGTTTCCTGCCGCTGGCCTCGGCGTTACTGCCAACTCTGCTCTCAACGTAGCAGGTGGTAGCTCTTCTGTCACACGCGTCGGTTCTACAACAGCGCGCTTTGGTCGTAGATTTCAGTTCCAACGGCCACTAGCTGGGAAGTACAACATATAGTCTATTCGAAGTTTATTCACACCTTTTGAATCTAACCTTTGAAAAATCACCCCATATTTGCCGTGTTTGGTTGTTTCCTAAATACCTCATGTATCACAAGCTTTTTATTCTTGTGTTAACGAAAAAATACCTTTTTACTATAAAATTGAAGTTTCGTATATATTTAATCTATAATTTATAATATTTAGTTTTATATCTATTATGAATAAAAACAGGGAGAAAACAGGTGTGTTGGTATTATTGCCTTGTCAGAAATAGTTCTTATGCAAAATATTATTACACTTGAGTGCGCACAAATGAGGTGCACTGTCCCTTTGGTGTAATTTTCTAGACTTGGTTAAGCTTTGTTTGCATGAGGTGTAGGAATGTCCTGGAAGTAGCACTTAGGCAGAACTTCGGAAAAGTTGGATGTTACATTGAATAGACTACACTCTTCAACTTAATGAAGACATCAAAAGAATGCCCAGTTTGTGGGACGCAAACACGTAGTCGTTACGAACACAGAAATAAAAACAAAATCCAGTCTCTGAAAAATTAGTTTCCTCTCGGGAGGACCAGAAACACAGTCAAGTGTGGACGCTGGGCATTTCTCGGCGACAGGCGACTGCACGTATACATGGGCCATCGTACATCCGCACGCACTATAAACCTGCCCTTTGGCCAGTTGCATACGGGCACATGAGTGTTATCACAGTGGAATACAAATGAAACAAATAATGCGCAGAAGTCTAAAACGCGTCGGGTTAGTAGGGAGAGTCCGTTGCCGCTGTACACGAAGGGGTGGGGTTGCTTAGTTCAGTAGTGGCAGCAGCCGAGTGCGGGTTGGGCGAGAGCTGCTCCGCGCGTGCATATTACCTGTTGAAAAAAACCCGCAGAGCGGTATTTAACAGCGCGGTAGTAGAGAACGATGTTGTCAGCTTGGTCTATACAGTTTCCCCTTCCTCCCCTGCGGCAGGCGCTCGGGAGTGCCCTCCCCTACACTGCCTCCCCAACATTCCCTCTCTCAAAATCGATCGAAGATTATATTCTCATTTGAACATTACTATACTTGCCACAAGAAAATGCCTAGATTATTGCGTATGGGGATGGCGGAAGGATATTGTTTACCAGAAGACTGTACAAACACGTGAGGAACTACTTGCGCGTATCAAAGACAGCCGTGTGAAGCTACGTAGAGCAACAACGTGTGGTTCATATGCGTGCAACCAAGTGTATGGAAGTTGACGGAAATTTTTTTGAACATCTTTTGTAATCTTGTTAGACGCAATTGTGACGCTCAACTGTAAACAATACGGTCTGATTATACATCACTGTATTTGCTTATGAAAGGGTTTTTATGTGGTTAAACAAGTGTATTTCAAAATGTGTAAAACGCAGTTCTTGCTAGGGGAGGCAAAGGCCTGCCAAACGACGAGGAGAAATTCAGCAAAACACATTTTACTCAAAACTACTCAGAATTTCTTAAGTGATGTCTTCTTATGAATGGCATTTAAGTAATCTTCCTAGTGTATTTAAATTTAAAAAAAACTATTAAATATTTAAATACAAATATTTATTTCCAGGACATACATGAAAGTGTTGCCTATTCACAAATTTGGTACTCGAGCATGAATGTGGTTTTGAAAAGAGTAAAATGCTACGAATGTCGCCGAAAGTAGCTCACTGTTTACGATATTTATTTATTTATTCTTCTGTAAAACAAAATTGTGCAGGGTCATTCGACCTATGACAGGAAGGTGTTGTTGGCATCTAGGAATATTATATTTCATGGCTTAATCTTTGAAATAAATTGTACTCTATGGCTTAATTCATGTTGTCATAGACACTGGGTGTTGTTGATGAAAAAAAAAATGTAGTTAAGTTGTAATTTGTGTTGCATTAATACAGGCAGATTTCCTCACGAAAGTTTAAGTGTTAAAATGTGGGCTATCAAGAGTAATTTTTCGTATGTGTTTCCAAATTATTTTAGTTTTATTTCAAACTAAGCACTGGAAGCGTGTTTAAATCACTAAGCTCAGAAGTGGCAATTTTTGGCATATTTGAAACAACACCAGTGGTATTGTGAACTCTCGTGTTTTGCCGGCTTAGTTAACCAGGCGAAATTTTAATTTGTCATTGTATTAAGGTTTGCCGCCCTTTTTAAAGTTAAAATCACTGAATTGAGTTATTACAAATCTACATATTTTTATTAATCTCCAAGTATCGCATAAAAATTGAACAAGAGAAACAAAGCAAATCTGGAAAAGAATTTTTATATACATGCGTAGCCCCAGACTACGGCTGTTTTACGGCTGGAATCAGTATATAAAAATTAATGCTGACATTGGTTATATCACAAAGTTTTAAACTATAGCGAAAATGCTGTATCTTTGCTTAAAACATTGCGGTATTAAAACCCTACAGTCGCCGCTTGGAATTCTGAGGAAACTGAATACACGCGATGCTTGTTTGTGCTATTTTCCATCGCCGTCGCAATGTTTCCTTAAGGCGCCCGTCTACCTGGCGCTTGAACTGCGTTGCAGAGTGTTCCAAATACACGTTTTTCAACGAAACTATTAAGCGTGCGTCCAACGTGCTGACCTACGAAAAGAACAAACACTTCAGACGAGAGCTGTTAAGTACTTTCAAAATATCACGTACGTTAGAAACATCAATTCAGAGTACTCCAAAACCTCTAAAAACGGCCTTTCCAAGGCGCTGTAGCTCAAAATGCACGCATCAGATACATACAAAACTACTATAGGGGCCTGCATTGAACTTTCCTAAAGACTTCCCACTAATAATATTATATGGTCACCGCTGAAAGTCCCATAGGTACACGCAGCACGACGAGAACACTGCACGCCAGTTCAGAGCCTTGCGCTTAGCGGCGATGGCGTACTTGATGCGCGTTGAAGTGTCGCCCTTATCGCTCCCGCGCTTCTCGGCCTGAACGTGGGAAAAATTTCCAGGAAGACGGGCGCCTTAAGGCTGGACTTGACCTTGAGGCTTTTAATATTGTTTACTAGGGATTCCCTTGACGAAATTTTTACGACCAAATGCCAATTTCCTTCGCCTCTAATGTGAAATTTTGAATAGGTACCGCGATGGTGTGGTTTTCAGACTTCTCGTCTCCAGCCGAGGTGAACTGTGTTCGATACCCCGGGAGGATCACCCAGACTGTCATACGTGGAGCAAGTGATGGACGTTGCCGTTGGCCGGAGGGTTTACTCGGGGTACTCCCGTCTTTCCAACCCCTCGCATTCCGACCGCTGCTCCTTTCCATCTCATTTCACCCCCACCGGCGCNGCAGTGTCGCCCTTATCGCTCCCGCGCTTCTCGGCCTAAACGTGGGAAAAAGTTCCAGGTAGACGGTGGCCTTAACATCGAGGCCTTGAGAGCCAACGAGGGCGAAGCGAGGCGAATATGGAGCAGCGCCGGAATGAAGCGACGGGGGAAAACGGAAGATCCCCGAGAAAACTCGCCGACCAGTGTCAGGCACTATTCACACGTGCGAAAAAAATCCGGGAGCGACCCCGCCGGTGAATAGAACCCAGTTCGCCTAGGCGGGAGGCGAGTAGTCTAACCTCTACACCACCGCGGCTCCTTCACCGTGGCAGGAACAACGGCTTTGTTTCTCCGTGTGCTTCCACTCGCCACCGTTATACTGGTCAAAACTGTACTTGACCTCACTACACTGTAATGTACAACGTTCGTTACTGGCTGGTTTTCAGCCGATGGGGTGCCGAGTTGCTTTTGACCATTAATCCAACGATACGCGTGAACCTATAGATAAAANCAACGTTCGTTACTGGCTGGTTTTCAGCCGATGGGGTGCCGAGTTGCTTTCGACCGTTAATCCAACGATACGCGTGAACCTATAGATAAAACCTACAGTCTTCAGAAATGTTTCACAAAATTACCTCATCACTCTCTACGCGTACAGAGAAAGCACGAATTGTATTGTTTTTCTCACACATCCATGGTAGCTTTCCTACATTTGCTCAGGAAAGATTCCAGCGGCTAGAGCAGTCCCCAGCTGTGTACATTAGCAAAACTATACCTGCAAGCTGATGTATGTTACATTTCTATACTCTGTATAGGTTTAAACTTGCATTACCGTTTAGAATATTTACTGAAAAAAAAAATGGTGTGTAGGAGCGGCAGTGTGATCCGAGAGATTTAGGACGTTGATTACATTAACTAACGAAGCACACGAACCTGAGATAACATCCACACACTCAGAGATTTCTTCGCATTTTGACCACATTACATGCGTACTGAAGAAGTACGAATGGTACTTTATTTTCTTTTCAAACATGCGAGGGAGCTTTGCTGCGTTNGCATTACATGCGTACTGAAGAAGTACGAATGGTACTTTATTTTCTTTTCAAACATGCGAGGGAGCTTTGCTGCGTTTGTTCAGGGAATACTGAAATGCGTAGTGAGGTATGCAGCTGTACGTATAGCAGAGTTTGTACATATTGGCAGCCCGATGCACGGTAAATTTTACATTACAGTTTAGGAAGTTAACTGAAAAAATCTTTTACAGTGAGAGAATGGGAGACAAACGTCTGTATGCTATATTATACTAAATCTAATTAATGTTAAAACATTTAAATTTCTATTTTCATACGGTAATTTTTGGTACCTAGGTTAAAGCGTAAATCCTTAGAAAAATTTATTTAAAAAAAAAAAAAAAAAACCTAAACGAATTGTGTACCTCAGTACAACTCAGTGCAACTCACTTCTTTTAGGAACTCGTATGTTTAACATTTTTTCGTGGAAATATTATTTTTAAACGATTAAGCGTAATGAGTCATCCGAACGGCAAAACTGGGTTTAAGTCCACTTAAGAGCAGTGCTGAATAACCGGTTTGACACGAAGAAGTCGTGTGCCACATTCAAAGAGAAATTTTCAATTTTGTCTTGAAAATATTGTCGGTAGTAATTTTTGGGAATTTATTTTACTTGACAAATTTTCACTGTGCCTCCATTTAAACGTTGCCTGGAAAAATATTTTTTAAATAATTGGCTAACTATTTTGTAGTTAAGGCAAGACAATGCCATCTGAACTTTTTTTTTGTTTTTAACGTATAAAAATAAAAAAGAACATAACTTGATGTAAGGTCGTTTTAAANTGCCATCTAAACTTTTTTTTTGTTTTTAACGTATAAAAATAAAAAAGAACATAACTTGATGTAAGGTCGTTTTAAACGTCTCTCATTAACAAAACTTCATTAGCAAAATAAAACCGAAATAAGTAAAAAGTGGAAGAAAATGTAACATCTGACGTAAAACGGCCTCAATCTGTAGGCGGTACGGAGAAAGCAGATATAAAACTGTTGCTAACAAATTAAAATTCCAAGTGTGTTTCAAACTAAAAAATTTTCATAAATCGTTTCCTTTCTTGTGTCTTCTTTTGGAAGGTTGCGTGCAGAATTGTGTAGACTATTCACAGTTTCTTCGCGCTTTTTGAATCAAACCTTTGAAAAGTCACTACGTGCATTACGTTTTTGGTTGTTTTCTAAATATATCATGTATCACAAACGTTTTATACTTATGTCGACAAAAAAAATTATTACTTTTGATTAAATTGGACGTTTACTTATATTTTATGTGTGAATTAAAACATATCATTTATAATTAGTATGGGCAAATACAGGAAGGAAATGGGCGTGTTGGTAATGCCCAGTAAAAAAAATAGTTCTCATGCGAAATTTTATGAAACTGAGTGTGCACAAATACGACGCATTGTCATTTTGGTATAATTTTCTAGCTTTGTCTGCACGAGGCGGAGATATAACCTTGAAAGCGGAATTTAAGTAGGGCTTAAGAAAAAATGGAAGTAACCATGAATGGATTGTAAAGATAAATCCTTCGCACTGAAGGTGATGTTGGAAACGTGCTGGTCGACTCAAGGAGGTGGCATCCATTTGATCTTCGATTTTTCTTACAAATATTCGTAATGAAAATTTGTGACCAGACACAATAATTCGAAGCAAGAAGTTACACAGAGGACTACGTAAAGAATGTTTTGAAATTTGTATGGTTTCAATTATACCTGTATTTTCCCACGTGAGATTGACATTAGTAAATAATAAGGTAATATGTGATTACGGTTATATATGTGAAATTAATTATGTAAGAAAATAATTTAGATTTCGAAATAACTATTACGATGTTCCCTATGCCTTGACTAGCTTTGTTTATGAATATTGACTCGGAAAATTAATTTACGGAGGGAAAGACGTAAATCCAAGATGGTAAGGACAGGCTACTTCCTCCGTAGAGGATGTTCACGGTAAAGTGAGCACTTTTGATAGCCCTCTCATTAAAAATAATAGTGAATAAATATATTTAATTTTAGCCTTAGATGTTAACTTCCAAGTGCGGTAGAATATACAAACTGTGTTTATTACATACGTGGAAATATTTATTTAAAAAGGTGGTGAAAGGATAACAAATGGCTGGAAGGGAAAAGTATCTAGGGCCTCGAAAGTGCTCACTTTACCGTGAACGGCCTATAACAGGCTCGCCTTCTGGATAACAGTCTGCAGGAAGCCTCGGCGGAGTTCAGATGCTCGTTGTCCGCGCTTACCGACGAGGTCTTCAGAGCCCGACGAGGGTGCACAGTGAGGTGAAGGTGGGGCTGCGCCGGAATGCAAAGGGCGGGAGAAAACCCGCTGGCCAAACGTCCGCCACGTTTCCGACACACGGAAGTCCGGGCGAATCCGCGGGAATCGAACCCTGCTCACCTTAGCGGGAGGCGAGTAGTCAGAGTACTCTCACCACTACACCCCCGCGGTCTTGGTGTTTGTTGTCGGGATTATTAACGCCCAGTTTTATACCGCAAGGCTATAAATTACACGTTTAGGGGGAATATATAAGGCAATATTGTGTTTTAAAAGCAAGTAGGNCGGAATGCAAAGGGCGGGAGAAAACCCGCTGGCCAAACGTCCGCCACGTTTCCGACACACGGAAGTCCGGGCGAATCCGCGGGAATCGAACCCTGCTCACCTTAGCGGGAGGCGAGTAGTCAGAGTACTCTCACCACTACACCCCCGCGGTCTTGGTGTTTGTTGTCGGGATTATTAACGCCCAGTTTTATACCGCAAGGCTATAAATTACACGTTTAGGGGGAATATATAAGGCAATATTGTGTTTTAAAAGCAAGTAGGACAACGAAAGCATGTAACAAATATATCCTCACTGTAAAACGTGTTTTGGGCTAAAAGTCACAGAAGAAAACATCGTGTGTATTATTTTTTTTTTTAAACAATTTCTTAATGGATGGTTATTTGCATACGTGGATCGCCCCGCGGTCACGCCTAAACGCTGTTCACGGTGAACGGAGCACTTTTGGAAGCACTGCTTAAGATCTATTTGTATGCACATTGAGTATTCTTCCACCATATGTAAAATTAACCCGCTGGCCTGATCACTTTATTCGTGCGTCCCTCGGCGAAGCTGTGAAATGTTTGGGAAAGTAAATATTTTACCAATTTGCTTATTCTTTACACTTGCGTGCATAATAAAAAACTAGAAAGAAATTTAAATAATTCCAGTATTCACAAATGTTAACGTAAAACTTAATTCAATGTTAAAGCATGGGACTACTTTCCCTCCGTCGCTACCAACTTACTGGACTGGATGCACGTCACCCAGTGTACTAAAAAAAAAAAAAAAATGTAATGGTAAGGGGTAGCGACTTTTTATTTTCCAAGGGTTGATTTAAAGAGTGCTCATTTTACCGTGAATAGCCTTAATAAGTGTGTGCATGTGTATATTTATGTGCACATGTGTAAATGTGTGCACATTTATACAGACGCTGTCCAACTCATACATGTTTTCACCATAAAACATTCTGGTTTATGCTTTTCCTGCAAACATAAAAGTTCTTAACTAAAATTTTTTAATAATCACATATAAGAATCATAGTTTTTACTGTATTTTTATAAGATGTAAATTATGGGAACTAACTGAATGAAATTACATTAATCGAAAAATATTGCCCCACGCTACTCCAAGGAAAAAAAGGTACGGGAAGAAAAAATTGCAATTTTAGAATAATGGCTGAAATACGAAAATTAAAAAATATAATATTGATTTATGTCTGCGCCATAATTTCTGTATATAAACGTTTTCTAATCACACAAATTCTTCTTTAAGTCGTTTAGCTCTACTTTAATTTATAATTACCTATGTTGCACAAAACAATTTTTTTTGCGTGGTGTACTTACCCGCCGATGAAGGCATTGACTCCTCACAGTGTACTGTACACAATTGTAAACACTGGGTTTAAATATTTTTTCTTTTTTTCCTTTGACGGTTTGGTTTTCACGTGTATATGCTTGTATGCGCCAAGAACAGATAAAATGTGATTTTCACATGTGATTAAAAAAAAATTGAATACAATTTTATTTTCTGGTACATGAGATCAAGTAAAATAAGTACTACATAAAAAGTGTCTGAAGTAAATAACTTTTTTCCCTGTCCAACGACCATAATGTATATCGCATTCCAACGAGTATAGTAACAAAAATGTTCCCTAGATTTTAAGTGGCTTCTGAATTTTTAAATCAGAGAAATCACAAAAGTACAGCAATGAAATGTGCGACGGTCGTCTGGAACAAGAGAGACACGGCTTCAGGAAAAACAAATGCTTTGCAAACAGTCGAAAAAAATACCACAAATAAATAATTGAATAAAATTCATATGCTCATATGCATGTAATAATACTAAATTAGCAAATTTTTCTCCTCTCTTTCTCTACTTGCGAAGGCACTTCATAAAAAAAATCATTAAATAATTATCGCTGTTGTGACTTGAGAATAGTATGCCTATTCATTAGCACTTAGTTCTAAAGTGTATTTTCAAGAAAACTAATATTACTTACTGAGGATAAAATTTTTTTTATCTAGTTTCACCAGTTTTTAAAAATGTTGTTGAACAGTTCTAACAACAACAAACTTGGAGTACTAAATCTCGACAGGCGACGGTATTATTCACGCGTATTCCTTAGACTCGGACCACATTAAAAAAAAACTAATTTCCAGTGCAGTGGGTGGTTGTTGGCGAATTTTTTACATGCAGCTGGTACCTACGTGGTGCCATGACAACAGTTCTCACGACGTCAACACTTCCCCAATGCAATATGAGACCGTAGTGTGCGCATGCTAAGTGTGTATCAGTCGTCAACATTTAACTGCGTTTCTTCCTACAAAACTGCCAAAAATCAAGAGTCTAAGTACAATTCTTTATGATAGCGCCACTATTCAGTTCTTCTATCTCTATGGTTTCTTCTTTGTCACAGTATCTTCTATGCTTATCTTGTTCAGTTGTGTTGTGTTGTTCATCCGAGACAATGCTTGTCCGATCTTTTATAATAAAGTGCATTTAGTATTCAAGGCATTTTACTTCAATAGTATTGACAATGTTTCAACGCAAATGCGTTGTAATCACGTGTTACGCGAACAGTAATTTTTTGCTTTCGTAAAAGCCCGGGCTCGTTCGCAGAACAAAAATGTAAACCAACGAAATAACATCGTTGTTTACAAACGTGATTTGGCAGGTGTTGTTGGCAATTTTCGAGCCAGTGTCGTGAACATGGGAATGAAGATGAAAATCGGGAGTACTGTAGCTATCGTCTGTGTTACGAGACGAGACATCGTAGCCGTTTGAAGGCTCGTGACGAACTTTCTACGTCCACCGTGAGATGGCAGCAGAATCGCTGCGATGTGGAGAACAATATAGCGGCTGTTTTTGCTGGTTAACTGATAAGTTTGTCAAGTTTCCCGAAACATATTTACAAATTACAATAATTAAAACAGCTAAGTAAACATAATTATTTTATTATCAGTAAATACTGTATTTACAATATTTAGAACACCTACATCAACAATCCGGTATGGTCTAGTGGCTAGGATACCTGGCTTTCACCCAGGAGGCTCGGGTTCGATTCCCGGTACCGGAAGTATAGTTTTAATTTTTTACAGCCTACTAAAATAAGAGAACTTATATCACAGATAAGATATTTGGCTTCTATTGTATTGAAACTCAAAAGTAACCTAGAAAATTTATCTCTAAATGGTAGAAAACTGATTTGCAGTTTTTTTTCTTACCAATCGTGCGTATTATTGACTCTGATAACTTTTGCGATGCAAGTCAGCCCTCGGGACACAAACTTCCCCATATCCCCTCAAATTATCTTAAGTCATGCATAGAATATGAATTTTGTTACTTAAAGAAAATTGAAATACTTTCCCCTTTTACTTGAAACAAAGTACTTTAAAAAATTTTTTTTTTCCTAATAGCTGGGTTAAATTATTATTGCTGTAATTCGAACTGAAGGTATAATTGGGTAAAACCAAAAAATAAATTTCACAGAACATGATGGCAAAGTCGAAACCGAAAGTATTCATCTAGTACGATGGAAACAAATCGTCAAACTCGCATATCTGGTATAGAGCGAGGGTAAAAACGCGTCCACTTTCGTCCTCTTACATAGCATGCATGTAGGAAAAGTATTAAAAATGTTATAATAGTTTTTACTTACGACACAGTGGCTCTTAAATAAGAAAATCTGAACATGTTTGCAGAAATAACGCAATAAAATAAAGCATTATTAATAACACTGTTTAATTTTTAATTTTAACCGTAGCCATAGCTGTAAAAAAAGAAAAAAAAAAATTTAGTGCTCAATAATCATAAAAGTTGTTAAAATATTCTGAGTGTAAGTCTGGATGATCTTTACGCATACCCACTGATGTCGCAAGGAGGCCGAACTGGTTGATGGTTCGCAAACAACACGATACTAGACTACAAATTTTAATTTTGTTCACTTCATGCAAGGATAAATATAACAAGGTAGTCGAATGCCATTAACATGAAATTTTTAATGGAAATAATACGTCTCGAGTAAAACGCCGTTTTCTGAAAACAAAAATATTCTACTAATATTTTGTCATTTCTGGTAACTTCTGTTGGTTCTCCGCCCAAAATTTGAGTGATACGCGGAGAAAAATTGTTATCTAACGGGCAAAAATCCTTAACTTTAAGGAAAATGGCGGCTTACGTAGCGTTGATTTCGAAGGGCGCCAACCTTAACAAAATCCGTGTAACAATTGTATGAGAACGACGGCCTTCGCATATGTTTTAGGTTTTGGTTTCTTTCCGCATTATCCTGACTCGGTGCTCAAATCGTTCGTGACCTTGAAACTGTGAACCAGTCCCGAACCATTACCGCTTAGATCTCCTTGCCATACGAACATTACGCGATAGAAATTACAACCACTTATGGGGTTATTAAACATTTTCAAACGGAATGTGTAATTGTTACGTGTTAATTACAAAATTGAATACGTAGTTTTTACTTTTGTATTACTATTTTTCACCAGAAAGTATAAACGTGATACAAAATACGCTAGAGTAGAAAGCTGCTCGCTGCGATAATGCAGCCTTTCTCTGGCCACAGTACCAAAACTAGTTTTGAAAACCAAAAGCAATATCAAACCATAGACACGACATGTCGTTCCGTAATTTAAAATTTTCTAGTAATTTCAAAGGTGATACACAAATTAAATGACATAAATTGTTAATTTGAGATGAGAATATAAGAGTCAAGTTAAGTTTTTAGCAGATGAGCTTATTAAGTAATGAGATGTGGGCGTTCTACCGATGTTGCTAATGTAAAGGGAGTGTCAGTCGGGTAATAGATACTATAAAATAAATTTATTGACACCATATGTGTCTCCTTTCGTTTAAATTTAATTTTCAATATGTGTTTGTATGTTCTGAGTCAAATGTAAAAAAACAGCTATTAATTATGTGTAAAGTTTTTTTATAATTATTCTCATATTACAATATTTAAACTTTGAGTAAGCTAAAATTCTTTGGTTGCTACTTGAAAAAAAAATATATATATATTGTGTGAATTTAGGATAAAACTAAACCTCTGATCAGTATCCTGCATACTTCGCTGNATATATATATATTGTGTGAATTTAGGATAAAACTAAACCTCTGATCAGTATCCTGCATACTTCGCTGCTTGCATTTCCGGTAAATTCTAGCAGACATTTTCAATACAAACCATCGCATATCAGTAGTGAACAATTTATAGTGAACAAAAATATCAAAGCTGCGATTTCTTTGCTTACTCTCAAAATTAATTTTCATTTTTATATTATAGTTTTTACTAACACCCACCAAATAATTGGTGGGTAGGTAAGGGGGGCTTATTCACATAATTAACTTATAATAACAACCCAAATTCCCATGGTTTGCAGAGATTCTAATTCATAACTCCGTCCGAATGCCCCAGCGATCTCGACCACGGCTGTTAGTTAAAATAAATTTTTGCTATTCGCCTAGCAACCATTTAAATAATTGTTTTAATAATACGATTCTCTCCCTATTGCCAACAATTTAAATTTGTTCCAAATATCTTACACGTTTCATTTATTAGGCTACAATTTAATAATTGTGAAGAAAATTTCATTCAGTATCGTATAACACGGTTAAACCTACTTGGTTTCGGGGTGACAATATTACATCTCTACAATATGATTCTTCAACAAGTAAAAAAAGAATGTATAATTATTTTTCAATGCAGCAGGGAAGCTCTTTAAATATACATAATTATAAATAAAATGACACGGTGACTAGGGGAATATAAATGGACTGCCTTGTAAAATCTAAATTTGTGAATTGAAATTATAAAACTTCTTAACTGTAAGGGAATCATAAAATTTACACAAATAAACTTTGAATTTTATAGGCAGAGAGGCAAGTATTTGAAATGCACATTCAGTCTTGCTGCTGTTGTATTACCAAAAATGTTTTGGAAAGTCGGCTTAAAGACGTGATTCAACTGGTTCCAGGTAACCTTATTGCCTTTAACGTGTACTCTTGGTGGGTGCTGTTGCCTGGCTACTGTGGCCGGTTCACCAGGTATCATTCAGACGATAAGAACTGTTTAACATATTGAATTGTTTTGCCTGAATGCAGTGATGCTAAAGTATTAGGAACCATTTTTGTAGATTACATAGGCGTCTTCCTCATTAAGAAACGTATATTGCAGGATTCCACACGCAATAAACAAAACCAACATATGTAAAAAAAAAAAAACATAAATTTAGTTTTTCCGAAAAACGCTACATTTCTGTACCATTGTTCAGTGATATTTTTCTCTGACCTTGGTTTCGGCGGGGGGAGAGGGATACCATGGATCCGTTTCTGCTAGAAAGGTTCAAGAAAGAAAACAAAACTCCCGCCTACCTGTCGCTTGAACTGCGATACAGGATGTTGGCAATTCACGTTTTGCCTGAGAAGTCATTGAACGCGCGTCCATCGTGCTCGCATGCGAAAAGCACACACACACTTCAGACGAGGGCTGCTGAGTGCTTTCAAGGCGTCACTCACATTAGACACATCATTTCAGAGTACTCCAAAATGGTAATTTAAAAAAAAAAACTACTTTTTCAAAGCGCTGTATCTCAAAATATACGCTTCACATCCATACAAGACTACTCCAGAACCCTGCATTGAACCTTCCTACAGATTGCGCGCCAATGAAATGACAGGGTCGCCGCTGGAAGTCCGATAGGCACACCCAGTGCGACGAGAACACTGCATGCCAGTTCAGAGCTTTGGG
>NQII01000965.1:959306-969558 GCA_002778355.1 Clitarchus hookeri | reverse complement strand
ACTCTTAGGCTGCTGGGGGAGGGAAGGCATCGGTCGACTGAAGAACTGGCAGTAGAATACTATAGAAGGTCTTGATGTGTCCTTGGGCTGTGTAGTAGCATAACTGGTGCTAAGGAGAGCTACGTGAACAATTAGCATTTCTGCCAGGCACACTTCATTATATTCCTCTCGGTTGGAGGGTTCCTTAGTACCTCGTCCACTTTTGTAACCTTCGGCCACCACCCCCTCAGGTTCGGGTGGCGTGGCGCCGCTGCTGCCATCTCTTGGCGGGGTGGCGGCAGGGAGGTTTGGTGTTGTTGCGGGCAGTATCTGCCATTCCCTTAAGGACAAACTCTTGCATGCCCGTGTGTCTGCTTAATGGGTTTACAAGCGGCGGGGGGCGATGACGTGACTTTCTGTCATTACATAGGTGCTGGCCTTTGAGGTTAGTCGGAGTTAGACTCCCTCGGGGGCATGTGACTCTCACGTGATGATGCGGAGTCGACAATAATAATGTGTACGAAGTGTCGCACGTCAGTTTTAAATCCAAACGTTCTGCCATGTGCAGTTGCAACAGAAGGAATTATGACACTGTGTGAACTACAGCATAAACATAAAAAGGCCCTATGTCCAAAATGTCGTCTGTAACAAGTGCTGTGAGAACTCTCAAAAGGATGTTATTGCATATTGAGCTCTGGCCAGCCAGGATTAATATGTATCGCTTGTTTGTTCTTAGTGAACAAGCTTGCAACATACATACTGGTAGATACGAATGTGGTACCATAATGAAGTTTCATCTCTCAGCATAAACAAAATGTAAAGTATTGGTTTATCTTGCAGTTTTTCTCTAACGACGAATGTCTGTGCTAGTTGAAGATGGGCATGTGAATGTTGACAGCACTGTTCCTGCTGGACAACCACAGTGAGCTGTGGCTTTGGCAAGGCTGGTGGCCTGACTTTGGCGAGGAGAGCAGTTTGGACAACAGCTTCGTGCGTGGGTCGCGAGCGGTACAGTGGCAGATGGAGCGACGAGCAGGCATGCAGACCGCCCTAGACTACTGGCGGCTGAAGCATGATCGGACCCCTCCTCGAGCGTACCTGGTGTGGGCAGGACTCGAACCTCTGCACTTCACCAACCTTTTCCCCACGTGGACCGACAGGGATGACATAGCTGAGCTGAACATCAGCGTGAGTTTTGGCACCATTCATGTGTTGTACATACTGCAATGAAAGAGGTCTGGGGTCTCTGCTACCAATAGAAAGTTTTTTTTCCTCTGTGATAACGAGCTTTGAAAACCTGGAATTGAGAGAGAATATCTTTGAAATTTGTCTGAAGTTTTGGACAAGGTTCATGTAGGGTGTAGTCTTCATGCATTGTCATTGTGGTAATGTACATTGTTCAGTATAAATTGACTCACCTTCTGTCATATTCAGTATCTTACTAAAAGTATTTAGGCCTAGGGTGACACTTTGTTTTTGTTTCTGATAACGCAAAAGCTTTGAAAATGTTTAGAAATTTCAGTACGACTTTGGATTAAAAGATTTTGTAGAATATTATTAGGTACAAAGTTTATACAGTTTCATATTGCACAAGGATTTTGAAATAATGGTAAGTATGAAAAGTAAATAATTTATCATGTAACATTTCCGAAAGAACATGGTCCTTGTAGCTTGCTTAAAAATGTTATATATATTTTTTTTTTTTTTTGCATTGATGGAAAATTAGTTTATTAAAGAGAGAGAGTTGGTGGAAGGTTGTAATTGGAGTGCTTTCAGTAAATGAATCTTGTTATTATACATATATTGCTGTTAATGACTTTCTCTTTCAGTGCTTATAAAAATCTACAATCTCTAGCATTTCTATAAATTGACCTTTGCTACCTTAGCAAGAATTTTTCCTGTTCTGCTAAACAAATTGGGATAATAAAAATGAAATTAATAAAATCAATTTGCTTGAATGGTTAGGTGAAGAATATATTTCTTATTCTAAAGTGTGTTCTCTATTAATAGTGTGTTTTTTTAACAGAACATAACGCAACAGGTAATTTGTGGCACTTTAATATTACACTTTATGAAAAGACTGTTAAGTTGTAGGAGTCAAATATGTAAAATTTCTCAATATAATTTATTGGATTTTAATACAAATGGTATAAGCTTGGGACCCAGTTGTCTCAATGTCAAAGGGGCATGGGACATCAAATACGTAACTCCAAATACCAAAATTGAAGTACAGACACAAAGACAGAATAACCGAACAGGGCAGTCCTAGATTACAGTTTTTGCCAACGTAATGGGAAATTATTTTTCTAAATTGGTGCGATGATTTTGTATAATATATTGTGCCGCAATAGCATATTAAATTTACGGCATTATAAATATCACTGCAGAAACATAGTACTCTGGTAAAATAATTGCTCACATAGTTGGTAAAAATTGTTCTATAGGATTGCACTTTCTAGATTTTTCTGTATTGGCAGCCATAATATTATAAACTAAAATAGTGTTACTTTGTCACATGCATTAAGTCAATGTGATGCACGTTGCAGGATGGCAGGAAGCCAGGTGAGCTGTTGACTGTGGAGAGGGAACTGGCAAGACTGACTCGCTCCACATATCCAGCAGCCCAGCTGCTTCAGAGGCCTCTTCCAGACGGAGTGGACCCCACACGGCTGGAACTGTACCTGGAGCCCAGCCATTTCCAGGTACATCTTGTCAGCAGGGCAAATCACTTACCCACGTATAAATTCATAGAAGTGACTTTGAAGTGCGATACCTGGTGTTCAATCATATCAGTAGTGGTTGTGCGAGTTGTATACCCTAACTTGGAATAATCAAACAGGTTCCAGTTTGGCTCTTTGGTATGCAGACCAAACTCGTGGTGGTCTGGTGGTTAGCTCTGCAGCCTCCCACCACAGCGATTAAAACCTATTTTTGCACATGGAAAACATAGTGGACATTAATGGTTTTTTTTTAAATTGGGGTGCTCCTTTTCTCTACACCACTTCATTCTGTCATGTCTTCATCTCATTGCAATCGTTTTCCTTAATTGGCTGGAGCACAGGCAAGCAGCTGGTTTCTTTGCCATCAGTCGTCTATCGTGTCGTCCATAACCCTTCCTCCAAGCAGGAGGGGGCCGCGGTGGTGTAGTAGTCAGATTACAGTACTTTAATCCTGCCAAAGTGAACTGGGTTTAATTCACAGCGGGGCTAGTCAGACTGGTGGGTGGTTATTAAGAGTGCTCCTATTTACCCCTCCCTTGCATTCCGCCACTTTAGCGTGCTGATCAAAACCTCATGTGGTTGGTTTATACATAGGCTATTTAACTCTGCCAGTAACATCAACACAACTTGGTAATGCATTTGCAGCTTCAGTAAAACAATTTACAGACGTGTAGGATATCCACAAACCCGTGCATATAATTTTTTTTACATAGTGTGCATGTGAATGTTGTGAAAATAATTGTGGTTAAGGGAACTCTGATTGATGTGGGAAGTGTGTGATGGTGAAATGGGATGGAGAGAAGCATGAAACAGGACTTTCACAGGGATGTAAGCTGTAAAGACAAGAAGAGGTGCAAGAAGAAAGCATATAAAATAGGAGCATGTAAAGGCTGTTCATGGTAAAGTGAGTACTTTTGAAATCATCATTTGAAAAATGTCTCGGCCCATACTGGCCTATATTGAAACGGGCACGCTGACTGTCAAGCGCCCAGTAAAGTTGGCAATGATGGAGAAAAAGTAGTTCCATGTTTTAACATTAAATTACCAAGTGTTAGTAAACATTTGTGAATACTAAAATATTTAATTTTACTTTTTAATTTTTTTAAATACATATAAGTGTAAGAATAAAAATATTTACTTTTTTTTAACATTTTAGTTACCCTTGACTGACACACAAATAAAGTGATCAGGCCCACGGTAACATTAATTGTACATAAGCATACCTGCCAACTTTAGGAAATCATAATTAGGAAGATTTTGTAAACACGATAAAATCATTAAATTTTTTAATAAAAATTACACTAAACAATGCAGGCTTACCATACATACTACCGTTTAACATCAAAAAGACCCATTACGCTTTACTACACTAATAACATAACTAAAAAACATATGTTCATATTTTATTATCTTTCCACTTTCAGTGGAATGTGAGACGAAGCATCAGAGCACAGCAATTTTAAAGATGTAACTAGCGCTTGTAGCTTTCTCCAAGAGATCTGCATTGCGTTAGCTTAAATCTGCACTAAAATAATGAACTAAAACTATCTTGCTACTTAAGCTAGAGCACTATGGAGTCATACGACTATTATCTATTTTTTCTATGTTGTGTTGTATTCTGCTGTTTATGTTGAAATGGAACACTGTGATTGTAAAGAACTGTGACTTTCTTGGCTTTCTTTACGAATTCTGCACTAAAATTTTGTTCATAACATAAGCCTGATTTACTGCATTTCAAAACCGAAATTGATTCTATAGTGTCATTAGACATGGATGATCTGAACTGGGTCCTATTTTTTTTCACCAAACTGAAAACACGTTCACATTCTGCATTGCTGTGTGGAATGGACAGGATGGACAACATTATTCTACATATTCTATTGTATTTTAAAATGCCATCAACACCACGAATACTGGATTACTTGGCCCACTTAACATCATCACTATCTCCTGTAGCATTAAGGGCTGAAATGTCGTCTATCTGAAAAGTTTTGAGAATTGTTTTTCAAGTTTGTCCATAGCTGCATCCCTAGTTTCACAAAGTAGCGAACAGAAGAAAAGTTGGCATTGTCGAGATTATTCACTCTTGCCACAGCTGCATTTTTCAAGACTTCCTTTTTTATGGGGAATTTGTGAACAATGTAGTTACATGCTATAACAAAATAAGTCCTGACATGCAAAGAAAACTAATTTTTCCTTTTCTTAAAGTGTTTTCACAATGTTTGATGCTTTACTTCCTATTACTAATTCTGTGTAGTCTTTCTAATTTTGAATAGAGTAATAGTTCACTTCAAATAATGAGCAACTTTTCACAGCTTTTGCTTTCACAAAATTTGATAGCAATGCTTTTAGAAAAACAAGCAGCATTTCTCTCAAAATATGAATGTGTGGAGATGCTGACTGAAGAATTAAATTCTGTTTTTCAAATGTTGGAAGGACACCGAGAAAAATGCACGAAATGCTTTATTTAGGTCAGAAGAAAGGAACATAAATAGTTTTTCTTCCCGATTTACAAAAGGACTTTTATTCTTCAGAATAGGAGTGTCACAGTTTGCTGTTGTCAAAGCGATTCTCTTTTTGCTGGGATCAGTAGGAGAACCCAAAAAAGTTCCTTTTCTCATTTGTGTTTTTCTGACATATCCCATCAGAGGTTGAACAGGATGATAATTATAGTTTAGGAATATTTTAAGAGGTGGGACTCGAAGATGAAGGTTTCTCATTTACAACCTCTCCATTAAAGAAACCAAGTAATGATTCCCACTTTTCAAAAACCCTCAACAAACTTCTTCCAAGATAAAGCTATCCTGAAAAGACATGCTTGAGTATTTTCTTCGCTTCTGAATCATGGAGCTCTTGAAATTTTTGTAACCTTTCTTTTCTCTTTGAACTTTTTTCCAAATAATAAACAATGTCCACAAGAATGTCATCCACTTTTACTGGCAAAGCAGATACAGCCTTTTCTACAGATAAATTTAACAAGTGACATATGCAACCAATCTCAATAAGCCCAGGATGTTTCTCTTTCAACACTGCTGCAACACCATTTTTATGGCCAACCATTACAGCTGCATTATCTGCACAAAAAGCCACGCAGTGTTCAACGGGAATGTTGTTGTATTCAAGCTGTGCAAGCTCTAAATTACCTATATTCCGTCCAGTAGAATCTCCTTCCAAGGCTGGGGTAGAAAGAACAGAGTTCAAATTATATCCTGTGTATTATCGTAAAACGTCACTACAATGGGATAAAACTTTGAATTGGTGTCATTGCTTCCATCAGTTGCAACTGAAAATGGTGCATTCTGCAAACATTGCACTACACTGTACACTAGATTTTGCATCAGAGGCCATTTCCTTTACAATTGCTGAGGTTTTTGTAAGACCACATCTATACTTCTTTGCAATTTCCGAGTCCGGGAACATTTTTTTAGTAGCGAACCTGTCTGATCTGTGGCAGTTAAGGGAATGTTGTCCTCTCTCTCTCTTTCTCTCTCTCTCTCTCAAAAAAAAAACCCTGCATATTCTACAAAAGCCAAACCTACTACTGCCCTTGTCTGATTTAATAATACATGGAAACTGTATGATTCCTGGAATGCCTGGTAGTAAAACTGTTTTTTCTACTCATCTTTAGTTTTAAACTTTGCAGAGTCGACAATAAGTAACCTACCAAAACCTCCCAAAAACATGCCCGGAAAGAGACCTAATACATACCACATTGTAATCACAGTCCATACGTAGTTACATACAGCTTTTATCGCACAAAGTACTAAAATCCTTTAACACATGTTTCAACTAGACAATGGCCACACGTATTCGCATTCATAAACAAATCCGGTAGCTATCAAAAACTCAAGATGAAATAATGCCTCTCTAACAAACAATAGATATGCGAAAATTGATTGTCGCCCTCTCATAATGTGATCTCTTGGATGCAGGCAAAATCAGTAGCGATATATATCCTCACAACAATACGATTTCCCTGTTTTAATGTAAAATAATTGCAGAAATAATTTTTACATAATCAACTAACGAAAAATTGGAAGAATGTGTGTATTTCCAGAAAACAATATATGGAAGCTTTTTCCGGAAGACTTCCGGAAAAATCTGAAAGGTTGGCAGGTATGCATAAGGTGTAAGAATACACAATGTGCATACAAGTAGATCTTATGCAGGGCTTTCAGAAGTGCTCATTTTACTGTGAACAGAAGTGATTTTAAGAATTGTGGTGATAGTTTTGTTTCCTTCTTTGAGCATGGACAGGACTTCGTAGTTTGAAGGAAAACTTTGAGCTGTAGTGGACTTAAACCAAGAAATGCCCCAACTTGCCCTCAGTTTTTGAGTATAAAACACACATGGTTCTGGCAGTGGTTGAGACATCCAGGGTGCTGGGGAGGAAAATGCTATGGTAGTTACAGGAAACCCTCTTGAACCACATTGGTAGTGAACACTTAACGATTTTAGCTACTGTATATTATTGATTGTAAGCCGACACCGAATGCAAGCAAACCCTAAACTTTATAACACTCTAGAAAAAGACACAGAAAGTAAGTTGAATTTTAAACGTTTTGCGCCTACTCGATCAACTAAGAGCATGCGCCACGTGGGATTATCGACAGACAGTATGTTCACGACTGGCGGGGCAGTAAAGGGAAGTGTTGTGGTGATGGAAGGAGTTAAAAAACTATCCCTCCCTTTCCAAGCTGGTCGGCATCCAGAAGGGCACCAAGGATGCACTGCTGGATGCTAGGCAACTAGCTCCCCCCACCCCACCAGCCGTGTAAGGGGAGGACACGAGCTAGGCAGAGTACCTAAGAGGACAGCCGAAGCTTGCACAATACACTAAAGTATTTCACAATTAAAAATGGTGTCTGCTCATAAAAAAGGAGATATCTGATATTTTGTATATCTTGTATACAATGAGGCTATTTATAAGTTACTAGTGTTACAGTTTGCACCTGTATACCACAGAATGATGCTATTTTAATAAATGAATAAATACATAAATAAAATTTATTTTCACTTTGTTGCGAAACGCAAAATGGCGAGCTGCACATGCTGGCCAAAAGATGGCAGCACATTCGCCTATTCCGCTGCTGTCGCAAAAAAGTATTTCTATCACATCCATTTAATAGTAAATTGTTCGTCTCGTACGGGCTTAAAATGACTCTGGCTTAGAATATGTTGCCTCAAATTAATGCAGAAATATTATAAAAATACTCTGCAGCCTTTTTAATTAATATTAAGAACACATTTGGTGACATTGGCACTACCTACAGGCATGTGTGTTTAAGCAGTATCATTACCAATATCTTAACATGCACATTCATTACACCAAGCAGCAGTGACTTCATAAAATGTATTTTCAGTTTATATTTATTTCAGCATGATTAAAATTTTAATTTTGTTCAGGAGTTGCTGGGAATGACAAAAGAAGAGTTCCTTGACCTTCAGACGTGGAAGCAAACCAATCTGAAGAAAGAAGTGGGTTTGTTTTGATAACTGCCTATTTGAACCAACTGTTGTATAAATATTCACATCACTAGGAAAAAAATCAATTACATTTGTTTTCCGTTAACATCCCGTCCACAGTTTCTGGTTTAAAGTAACAATATTGAGTTCATACCATCACATTTATATGGATTTTAAGATTGAGGAATTTTTGTGCTATTATCATACCATTTGTCTAGTGTTTCAGTGAATGTAAAAAGTTGACTTACACTTCAATGTGCCCTGGCTTTTTGCCTGTACTGTCTGGCTGTGCAAGTAATTTTGAAAGGACAAATTGTATTATAGTGAAATTTTATTTAAATCGAATTGTGTGGCTACCATTTTAATGTGATATTTTTGTCCCTAAAATGTAAATATAATTTAGTTTCCTAATTTGTATTTTATTATAAAGACTCTTGCAGGAAAAAGTAGTGTCTAATTAACAATATTACTTTGAGACTAAAATGCCTGTTGGACAAGTAATTATTTGTTTCGTGCTTGGAGATCATTTTGTTTAATTTGATGGTGTAGCTTTTATTTTGACAGAAAATAATTTCAATTGCATTTGTTAAAAATAAAAAAACGACCTACTTATTGTGATCTGAATAGGGACTGTTCCTTTCTTGTGTTTTACAATGTTATATAGGTACTGTATTGATGTAAATTTGTTGGTTACCATTGACATGTTTGTTTTGAAGAGACTTAACATATAATTTACATTGTAAAGAAAATGTTTATAGTTTTTTAAGATTTTTAATATATTCAATAACGTTGTAGCAAAATGCATTTTCTGTGTTCCTATTAATATTCTATATATTGGGGAGGATTTTGGTTTCACCAATCTATTTTTAATTTTGATGAGTTCAAAGTCAGGAACTACTCAAATATTGTATTAAATTTGATCATCTAGTCCTGCTAATTGTTTTCTAACCTAATTAGATTCACTCCTTTGGTTTGTAATTTTTGATGACAAAGTGTAATTATCGCCAGCGTTGCCTTACTTGAAACTGAGAATTGCTTCCTTTTTGCTACTTGTCTGGCTTTGAGACCTGTACATAATGTTTTATTTGTGCGTGATTCTACCACTTGGATGATCATATTCCATATAACACAAAAAGTAATACAAAAGCATCACGTTGTGCAAGTGGTGTTATTGATGTAGATTTTGTCAGTGTAAAATGTAAATGTTAAAATTTTCTAATTTTTGTACATAACAATTTATTTGTATAACGTATATAAATATGTGCTTTGTAAATTAATAAATTGAGCAAAAGATTTTAATTGTGATACCATTACATAATGTGTAGTCGTTCTTCATCCCATTCAGTCCTATACCACTACCACTGTTCCAGAAGTATGACAAGTGATATTTGGTGTGTGCAACTTCTGTAGTTGTTTAAACTGTCAGATTTATTTATTCTTTGTGTCACACAAAGTTTTTAATTTTTACTGATGGAGGAAGTAAAGAAGAAAATCAGAATCGCAATAGAGAAGTGACTAAGTGATGCCAGGTGAAAGTTGGGACATTATAGGTGGCTAGATGCAGCCCATTGTGTGCTTGGTTTTTCCTTACATGAAGCTTATTTGAAATAGACATAAACACGACTTCGCCTCATCTGTATGTATCATCATGTTACCCGAGGCAGGGTTTGAACCACGAAACGACTTACTACAAGAGTCTAAAAGTAAGCCCCTAGTTGCGGCGGCTCCCACGGACAGGTCAGCCATGATCGCTTGCCCTAAGCAGCCGAGTTAAGCGCTAAGCTCACGCAACCAAAGCTTCCCAGCATTACAAAGGCACATAGTTTGGCCACGGGCCGAGGGATCGCGCTACAGAGCGAAGTTTCACCCTCTAGGAGAGCTCGCCGCCCACACCCCAGATGAGCCTGCGGGCAGGTAGATTATATGTCCGTACACCGCCGAGGAACGTCTGTTGTTCTCCAGTTACTCCAGAGTTCATTTCCAGCAGCTCGCTCCACCGCCTCATGTGCTGGGGCTCTCTGTTGACCCAAACATGTTCACAACCTACCCGAAACTATTAAAGAGCTGCACTAGTACCCCCCCCCCCC
>NQII01000965.1:942271-954105 GCA_002778355.1 Clitarchus hookeri | reverse complement strand
AAGTCAGCGGTACTCGAACTCAAGTCAACTGCGTGTGAGCTACAAGGTAGCTGGAAGTGCGACAGGCTTCGGCGTACTGGTGGGCAGCAAGGTGGTGTCGTGCAGAATAAGAACTTGACAGTGCTACGTATGGCAGTTATGACTGTTATGTATGCTATGTATGTCGGTTAACCCTCGGGCAGAGTAATGGTGTGCCATAATTATTTATGCCTCTGCTTCATCTTCATGTGATGTCACGTTACCCTGAGCAGGGTTTGAACCCAGAATGACTTGCTTCCAGAGCCAACCCACACATCCCTAGGCAAGGGGCACCAAAGGCCACTGCAGCCGAGACCATCTATGCCATTATGTCAGACTTTATGTGTCTTGTAATCACCCCTGCGTGCGACAGAAGCCAGCAACGAAACCCAGCGTTGCTACTAAGCTCGTGGGAGTGACGCAACCCGCACACAAGGAGACTACCACTTCCAGCCTCTCCCGAGAGAATGCGGCCTGTGCTGCTAAGGAAGGAGCTCTCGCTCAGACACCCGACCAGCTGGCTGACTATATACACCGGCATGCAGCCCCAAAAACCAGTTGTATACTCGGCAGCTCGCTCCACCACCTCATGTGCTGGAACTCTCTGCTTACCACTTTCCTCACGAGGGATTAACCAGCCTTCCAGAAGTCTTCAAGACCTGCGTCAAACGACCCCCCCCCCCCTTACACTCCCTACCACTTTGGTAGGGAACCCCAACTCTCTTCTGGACAACAATATAGATAAGTTAGGGTCAGTAGTCGTAATAGCTACCTAGCCTATTTCTGCTCTTGTTAAGTTTTGCCCCAGGTCCCTTTCACCTGATTTATCGTAGCTTACTTCTGCTGGTTTCAGTTCAATTGATAGCTAGGTGATAGTATGTGCCACCATGTCTATTCCTCTGGGGAATAAACATGTATTCTTACCTAACTTCGTGCACTTATTTAGAGTGATTGTGACGTCAAACCCACCAAGGAGAAGCAGGAGATCACGTCTTGAAACCACTTTGCCGAAACTAGCGTAGGACTGCAGGCTAACCTTAACAGGGTGCACGTACGTCACCAAAACACAACCCAGTCGACGCCTACCCATACCTTGAACCAAGTGATCCAGTACTTGGGACATTCTAAGGTAAAGCCACAACCACTAGGAACACACGTGACGAAGCGGCTAGACATCCAGATCAGCTAACCCACTCCATCCACCACTATGAACTTTGCTGGTTGGAGTGACAGGACTGATTCTGGTTGGCGAAACCCCTTCTAGTTACACTTCTAGCCAGGGAACTCATCGCCTACTGCTCCGTGTGGTAGACCGTAGTACCTTCCTGTATGCCCTTTACTCATAGAAGTGGTGCGAGGTGGAGAGCTCAGAAGGCAGCTACTGCCTCTAAACCTAGTCAGTTGCTCTGCAACCCATTACTGTCTGCCCTCGGCAGTCCCTCCCCACAGGACCGAGCTCATGCCGCCTGACAACTGGCGAGACCTCACCTCCCAGATCACCCAAGCTCCGTTTTCCAGCCACCCCAGAAGATTGCTGGAGAACCTCGCCCACTTGAAGTGCGCCTACGACTGGGACTGAGTGCCGCTGGGTATTGCCCGCCTTTACTTGAGGCCCGCGCGGACCTGCTGCCAGCAGCCGCCGAGCCAGGATCTACCCTGGGTGAAGCCTACTGTAAGTAAGAGTGCCTTTATCAAAACTGACTTTGTGTAGAGCCGTAAAAGACACACCTGACTTCGTGCAATGTCGAAGAGCTACACGCCCCACCCTATACTGCAGCAAGGTTACCACCAGGAGACAGATAATTGAAACCCCCCCACAGTGAGTTGTTAGTCAGTGTGTGTGTGTCCGGCACCTAAGGAACCTATATCTGACAATGATGTCCCCGCCATTCTAATAGACTTCAGACGTCAAAATAAAATTTGAAAAAACCATAGTACTTGCATTCTTCACGAGCCAGTGCACATTGTGGAGGCACAGCTATTACCACGGTCTATGGCATCAATACAGAAATCGGCTGAACACACAAGCCATGCATTCCTGGTTGGCTTGAGCAGAATACACGACTAGGTATTTCCTTAGTTTGCAGGTTTTCTTGATGTGGCACACACTTGGCTAGAGGTACTCTGCTTTCATTCACGAAAAAGGGGTTTTGTTTGTGCACACTCCCTACTCTAGAACTAACTGGCTAACACACACACTTACCTAGAGCTAATCTAATCCTTTTCTCACATGTGGTAGGGGCACTTCACACTGTGAGTTGGATGTTCTCACAGTCTGTTGGCTGCTCTAAGCAGGTGAGGGGGGGGGCAAAGGCAGTCCCCTCACAGTCTTTCTCCTGCAGAGCCGGCCAGCTGAAGGTGGGAGGGCAGTGGCACGGCGTCTCCTTGTAATGCCTGGGCCTCCCGTTGATGTTAGTGCGGCAGGCTCGTCAAGGCTGCATCTATGTTTGTGGTGGAACATAGCGAGGCTCAACTGGTGGTGTGGGTGGCAATGGGTCAGCGACCCGCAGCACGAAGGCCTCTGGACTCTGCTGGCTGGCTGGCTGGAGGGTTAACCAGCACTTCCCCCTTGGAGAGCAGGCGGCAAACTCCTTCCCCGCCTCTGCTTTGGTGGGCAGAGAGAGTGGCGCTGGCTGCTCTCTATGTGGTGATTGGCCCACCAGGGGTTGCGCTGGTGCCGGCGAAGGAGGGCACGGTGGCTCTGGAGACAGTGGCGGTGTGGTAGGAGTAAGAGTCCTTGTGTGGTGTGCGGCAGGGCTCGTGGCTGGCACCGGGAAGTCTGTGGGATCACACACTATCACTCGCCCATACTCTGTTTCTACTTGTGGCGGCAGCATGCTTTGTGTAGCTTCCTGCTTATCAGGATTGCTGGGTTTCTTTACGTGTGCAATATGTACTTTGCATATGTTGCTATTGCTATCTTGACCCACAGGGGTGTTTTCTCATTTTTCTACAACTTCTTAGCGGCCTTCCCATTTCGGATGGAAACCTGTGCAGAAATCTGTGGCTTTGCAGCTGAGGGGACGTGTTTTCACCCACACTTTTCTCCCCTTCGTGGATAGCTTCTCCAAGCTGTCACGTAGGCGCTGGGTACTTGCACTTGATGTAGCGAGCTTGACTGGCACATGCAGCATCCATTTGTTTCATGTTTTTGCAGTGAATTTCTTCTGCTTGTAGAATTTTGCTGAGCTATGCTCCCCAGTCCCATTCCTTAGGGCATTTCAGGAGGTGGCCAAACAATAGCTCACTCGGTGAGGCTCCCAAGGCCTGCCACAGATGAGGAGTCCAACCTAGGACCACACCCAGCTACCACTCGCAAGGAAACCTGAAACCAGGAGATAAAGAAAGGCCTCAGAATCAGAATGCAAGGGGATCATCGGAAGTGGGACATGTATCTGCTAGGCATCCTGTATACTCTCCACAATTACAATTCCTCGCAAAACAAAAGATAATTAATCAAATGTTGTGATTAAACTAGTATTAACTGCATCATTACATTGTCAAGGTTAGGAGGCCAAAAGAAGATAAAAATATCACACTATTTAAAATTAGGGGGGAGGGGGTTTGTGTGTGTGTGTCTCTCTCTCTATCTCTCTCTCTCTCTATCTATCTCTCTATCTATCTCTATCTCTCTCTCTATCTATCTCTATCTCTCTCTATCTCTCTCTCTATCTATCTCTCTCTATCTCTCTCTCTCTTTCTCTCTCTCTCTCTCTCTAAACAGCTTAAATGATCTACTTTGTTAATCAAATAGATTTGACTATAGAAAACTAAGACAGATTCTAGAAATAAATGGTTTCCAACAAGAATTCACGTTATAAACAGCAATAATATATTGCATAAAACTATTAAACATTTTTTGTTACAAACTGAGATTTGAACTTTTAAAACCTAAAACCAGGTAGTGCGAAAATGTGTGTCAACCCACTGTGCTACACACATATTCCCCTGGCAGGCCTTGTTATACGGTTTATACATAAACAATTCCACAGTTTCACACATTTTTTAAAAGCTGTGTTTGTTTTATTTTGACCATGTGAATTATTTGAAATTTTTCCCCGTTACTTACGCTTACATTACGCTTATTTTTTTTGTATAAAAGCATGTTTTACAGAACCTGTAATCTTTTCATAAATTGACATATACGGCTTGAGGTTGTTACTTAGAAGTCCACCATCTCGTCTGTTGCAGCTCCGTGGGTATAGTAGAAATTTGAAACATGTTCCATTACCATTTCGGGCATGCCAATGGGTACGAAAACAGTTATTTCAGTTTCAGACCCCTCCGGAAGGAGCAGAAATGCTAAAAGAAAATGGGTATGACAATGAGCATCATATACATAAGTACTTTTGTTTTTATTTACCATTTTTGGTACCCTGACAAAGAGAAAGTAGTATGAAAAATGCCTGTGGATTCACTGGTTTAGCCAGAAAGATCGGAACAGCCAAGTTTTGTGAATGGTGGCACAGCAAATGACAATAATTTCCAAGCAGCCACAACAAGACATTATCTGGTTATCACTGAAATTCAAGTGGCCAGTGAAAGACTTTATTCATGTGCTTGCTGAAAGGGGATACACGCACACCTTGCTAGAATCCAACTCCTAAGCAAAATGGAAGTGTATCCTCCCCCGCCCTCCAATTCCCGAAAAACTCTTGTAAAAGTGTCAAACCATTTCTTCTAAGCAGAGCAGCAAAATGTTGCTGTAGTTTCATGCACATATGGTGAAGTATTAATTAAACAAATTTAACAGCAAACTTCCTCAATTTATTTTATGCTTGGTAAAAAAAATAATTACATACTTGTAGCCCTTGATCTGATAAGAATACGTATTAGATATTTATTTTTTTCTTTCCCACTAAGTTAGCAATTGTTTGTAAAAAAAAAAAAGTTTTGCGAGATTATAAATGAGACAGTTGTGCACTGATCGAACATTACAAAATTCTCTTCCAGGTTACAAAACGTATACTAGTTGCATTAAATAATAGTTATGTTATCCAGTAAAACAATTTCATTATTTTCTAATCCAGGAAACTTTACAGTTCCACTAAGCTTTAATTATCCATTTGTTTGGAACAAATGAGATACACAATGATGAATGGTTATCTGCAAGTTGCTGTTTAACTATTTTAACCCTACACTGACAACTCTACCTCAGTTTAATGAAGTTTATTTTCATTTGAGTAGCTTAAAACAGAAAGATATGGCCAAAACAAATTCCTTTAAACAGACCGCTTTTCACGACAAATTACAACTGTATATGTGATCCAGCTAAAATTTAAGCCATGTTGTACAACCTGCCTGCCAAAAACTTTATGCTAAATAAAGAAAATGGAAAAGTTATGTAAAAAACACACATGTTATTTCCAATGTCCATGTTATTTTATTAGACACTGTGTAACGAAACGACATAACAAAGTCATCAGGTAGATACAGTACTTGGCCGCAAGTCAACAGTTTGCTGATGGCAAATGTTGGTAACATTTAATAAATATCAGTTATATTTGTAACCTCCAATCTTAAAACAGAAGACAGTAAAGTGTATTGGAAAAGCACAAACACATGTATACATACAGATATAACTAAAATTTGAACTGTACAACAAAACATTTGCACATTGCAGCGTACTATGTACATATAACGATACGCAGGCATTTTATGTTGAATATCCGGTTATACAATAACCACTTAGCTTGTTTTGTGTGTCAATGATTCTTTTATAACTGCTGCGAATAACCAGACAAGGAGTGGAAAATCAGGAGAGCTTTTAGATTAGAGGTTATGGTTGGTAAAATAATGCAGATGTAAGTTAACTTAACAGAAAATAAATTATACTTCAAAAAATTACATTTTATAAAGGAGACAGAAAACATAAGGACTCGCAGGGTGGTACTCCTGGACGCACGCACACATTTTACAATGCTTTGCTGGTTAGGCCAGCTTCTTCAGACACTGAGTAGTGGTAAACTGTAGTCAGTTGAGCAGTGGTTGGTTAACGGTGAACCTAGCGACCAGGAGGTGAACTAGGGTGAGGCAGGAAATTTGAAATGTGGTGGAGGGATTATCTTATGTTTAAGCCAAGCGTCTGTCTGGATTTGGTAATGTATTGGTGGACTAGGGCCATCACCACTCTGGTTGTGGTTTAATACCTAAATTTTGACAGCTACCATCCATTTCATGTCAAGAAATCTCTGCTGGACAGTCTTGCCACCAAGGCGAAATGCATTCACTACACTCAAACTGACTTCACCAAGCAGTGTGATATACAGTACTCTCTCGATCTACCGTTTTTCAAGGGACTGTCAAAAAATTTCCATACATCCAGAATTTCAGTAGATGAGGGTTTGACATGTACATCAATAACTTCATGTTGAGTATAATGAGAGCTGTACATTATCTGTGAATAAAGTTTAACTAATAAACAATAAAAATGGGAGTGTTTCAAAAACGTTTTACTGTATTGCATAATAGCCAAAGCCATCCTCGAAAGAGGCTCCTCCAGATCCCCAAACAAAGATCAGCAACTCGGATCTCCTCTGGTTGTTCCTTACCATGAGGGCAATAACAAACTCTGAACCATTACCAACTGTGGACACAACTTCTGGCCTCAAAACTTTTTCTCTAAACCACCCAGATTGGTTTTAAAATTATCCCCCAACCTTCGAAACAAACAGTTGCACTCCAAATTGCCACCCAATGTCGCAGTCAGTAATATCACCACCTCTAGGGGTCTCATCATTACAATAGCACTTGTTGTAGCTCTTGTGCTAGCACCAATTTTCCACCTCCTTGAACAGCAGCCTCACCAACCAGACTTGCCTTATCCAGGGCAGCTACAACTGTGCGAAAGAAAATCTCGTCTACCAGCTACAGTACGTTCACTGCAATGCAGAGTACATTGGCCTTACTACCAACACACTCGGACAGAAGAGAATGAATGGCCATAGGGCAGACACCAAACAAGCCATAGCTGATATAAATGCAAATTATAGGAGAAGCCAGTTGCAGCACATGCAGCATCTCGCAACCAGAACTTCGACTCCTGTTACGCAACTAGAGTGGTGACGGCCCTTCCACCTTCTAATAATAGTGCAGAACTGTGATGCTGGAAATTGGCCCACTAATACATCATCAAATCTAGACACACACCAGGTCTAGGCCACTAGGTTCACTTTGCCAACCACCTGTCAACAGACTGCAGTGTGTCCCCAGTCGCTGCCTAATGAAACTCGCCTATGCGACTGCACATCTGGGTGGAAAATGTGTTCGTCTGGCTTTTTTCGTGTGTGTGTGTGTGTATGTATATCTATGCGTACCGCCCTAAGGGTACTTGTTTTTTCTGTCTCCTTTTGAAAATGTAATTAGTAGCCCACCAGCCTATTCCCACCATTCTTACTGTATACAAAAAATTCTGAATAATGATAACAATAATAATAATGGTACTTTGGTGGAGAGATTTCAGTACTGACGTCCGATTCTTCCCAACTCTCATGCCCAACACAAAAGATTGAGGAAAAATTATATGTAATAAATAAAATAAGGAAAGTCAGATATACATGTCTAAAAACCCTTGAAATGCCAGCAAAAATTCCCACTAGTACACAAGGGTCTTTTCTCATACTTTCAGAACCACTTACACAATACGGTACAGTACATGCTTAGAAACATGGCATTTAACAAAAAAAGACAATACTATTTTACAAATGATGAGAAACCACATTGATCATGCACAAACTGAGAGTCCAAGATTACTTCATGGATTCACAGAAACTTAAGCCATGTATTAGGTACAATATATATTTTTTCAATAAGAAGTGTTAATTTGGAAAACATGGCATGGTCAGCATTTCATACATTTAGTCCTCTCTGAAAATCTGTTTGTATTAAATCAATATGCTCTTACATTTGTGAAAATGATTCCGACCTCTTGTTTTTGCACATGTACAACACCCAAGGCTCTGACATAAATTATGGACATTATCCTGCTAAGAAAATTTACATTCTTCTCTTGTCAGACAATCTAAATTTACCACGAATGAACAACATTGTACTTTATTCCATGTATTTCTTTTCACATCAACATCAAATATTATTTTATACTATGTGTATAAAGAGACCTACATGTAGTTGGAGGGATAATGAATATTTTACACAAATCACTTATAATCAACACACATCCAGATAAAATGTTTCACAATTATTTCATATAAAGCTCTCGCAAATATATTACGTCATCTCAGCTTACACATAACAGGATACAGTTACTTCATAGTGGCTCTGAGTATACCTACACAAACCACAGTGGTTTTGCACTTGATTGCCATTTGACACATTTGTTAAGTTACCCTTCAAGCAGCATTACAACTGTCCTCCTTGCCTTGTAAATTAGAAGTCTACTGAATTGCATCAGCCTAATGACATGACACAGCAAAATGTGGTTTTTAAGAGATACCCTAAATTGCTCCTCTATGTCTGATGGGATTTTAACTCTGTTTAGTTCATGTCTTTTTAGTTTACAAGTGGAAAGTGATAAAAAAAATAACAAGAAACTGTTAAATGCACAAATACATAATGCTTCAAACAAAAAGCAAAAGCAAAATTATAAATATTAATAGCAGCCTGATTTGAGGAGGAGAAGCTAGTACAGTAACATAAAATTCTCTCGCAAAAACTCAGAGTACACTAAAACTCATCAGCTTTCAGTAATGTTAGCCTCAGGTTACACCTAAAATTTTGGACTGATGTCCACGAGACTAGGAACTGTGTTACTGATTTGCATCCACTGACTACTTGGATCGAACACTACTGCATTTCTATCGTCAATATTCAAATGTTGAATCTGCGATGTGCAAGAACAGGGTCACTCAAATAAAATCAAATGTGCAAATAGTTTAAGACTGTAATGAATACTTATATTAATTTTAACAATATATACATGGATATTTCTTGTACCTTTAGGGGTGTGCAAATAGTGAATTTCGATGTTTGAATATTTTCAAATTAAATAGTAAAATTTTCAAATAACATGCAAATAGTTTCAAAGTCGAATAGCTACCAGTAAACATTTAATTTCAGTTATATATATATATAATAGAAATAACACTATCACTTCACTAATCACACAAAAACACTGTTCCCACACAAATAATACATACATCTTCAAATGCAGTATGTCATTATTATAAGATTTATCTGAGTAGTTAAGAGAATTTGTTTACTGTAGGTTGTATTATAGTAGATGAAACACTTTATAAATGTGAACATTTCATTGTAAATGCTGGCAACACCAACTTGCGACCAATTTAACTGATACAGTTCTGTACTGCTAGTGCTTTTAGTTTGCGTTTCAGCAGACTGCCACAGCTATGACACGACACCATGTATGTATTGTTCCTGTTCATTAAGGTTGGGCTGTTTCGTTACATTCGGGTATTTGTTACTACTCATTACTTCACAGTCGAAGACTCGTTATTTTGTAATCGTTACTTAGTTACTCGTTACCATAGACTAAAGATGAGGTAGACCAATCTTGCTGGCTGCGCACAACCAATCTCCGTGTCCCAACATTGAACTGCTTTTCTGCCAATACGACTAGCGAAAATGGCGTGCATTGTATTTCAGGTTAGAATACTGTTTGGTAAACAAGTGCTTTGATATGTTTTTATACTTCCTCTAACCAATTTGCAATGCAGTTTGATTAAATTCAAATTGGCAAAAGTAGTTTGTTAATATAATAATGATTGTCATTTAAAAATTAAGATATAAACAAACATGTTCATCACTGTTGACCATGTGACTTTGACAGTTGTGTCCCTTTGGGGTAGGTCAGTGTTCGGTACATGCGCAGAAAATGAATAAGCGGTCCACCTCATCTTTAGCCTATTCTTGTTTCTTTCACTGAGCATTCAGAAAAAAGTGGTGGGCTGTGAACAGAGGAACAGTTACTCCATCCAGTTCCTTACTCGTTACTAAAAGATTCGTACTCTTGACACACCCTTTCACAAGAATAAAAATGTGTTTGCTTAGCAAACTCAACTCAACCCATACTTTTTGCCGAACTTAATAAATTGTTTATTGTACTTATATTTTATGTTGGGTATCTTTTTTGTTGGAGCATAAGTTGATCTTATTTTGCATTAATTTTTAGCAGATTGCCACGTGGATGGATGTTGTAACCCTTTATTTGCCAATAAAACAACAAAATATTAAAATAATGTTCATCGGATTCTCATGTTCTATCTTGTTTATTTACACATCAGATGTTATTGAACTACAACTTCATAAACAACTGTATCATAAGGTTTATTTTGTGGAAAAGTAAAAATTGTTATGTTTTTTTTTCTTTTCTATCATGCTTGTGTAACACTTTAGAAGTTACTTGTCATCCCTGACGTTACATGCATAACAGACTTTGTACTAATTAATAGATATTTAAAGCACACATAAATCCAAATAAAAATATTGCTAAGGTCAATACTTTCGCAAAAAAACAAATGTTCATCCCTCCCTCCACAAGACGTAATGGGTGTTTCCGCCATCCATCACTCCACCACCCTTATGAACAAAACATACAGTGCCAAGCTGAACGACCCGAGACAGAGTAACGAGTATTTCCAAGAATCAGTACTCATTACTATTCACCCATCCCCAGTGTCCACCGTGTCGCAGTATCATGCCCTCAACAATGTGCCGAATTTGTATACTTTTGAATGTTTGTAGAAATAAAATGCTATAATTTTCCTGGTATCACAAAAAAAAAAAAAAGACCTGTGTGTTCTTCACACGGAGCTGTGTGGTACGTAGGTAAAATTGAAACAAAAACATTTTTGTTTAGGTAGTGCACAACTGCAGTAACGTAACCTATTCATGCCTACTTCTTCGACTGCAACAATAAGAAAGAAGAAATATATCCATATTTCCATAAATGTAACAGTGTGTGTAATGATTTTTTATAAAAATTCTGTTTTTTCATTATGTTCCTAAACAAATTATTCAATGTCATACCAATGTAAACAACCAAACTTGTATCTAATCATAGCTGATTTTCCGTCGCATAAAATGCCAAAAATGTATAAAAACGAGCATTTATCATGATCAGTAACATTCCAGCTCTAAAAACTATGTAAAAAAAATTTTTTTAATGAGCAAGCATCTAATGTCAAGCAAATAAACACTTGAGACGAGAATTTAAAATTATTCACAATTTTTGCCGAAGATATTCGAAGTTCGAATATGAATAATTTATAAATTACTATTTGCAACTATGTAATCAAATTTTCAAATATTTGCACACCCCTAACCTTAATACATACTCCCATTATCCAAACCAAAATGATGGTGTGCCAAATTTTCAGGTGCCGAAAGTTGAGACTCAAATTTAAATACGTATTATGCAAATTTACAATTGCCAAATCTAAACATTAAGGTGCAAAATAGGGCTAAGTTTTAGGAGCAGACTGTACTCTGTAGTGTTGAAGGAAGCAACTAAACAAAAAGAAGTAGTTGCATTTGAGTTTTAAACAATGTGAAAAACCAATGGCATAATCTTTTCCCGACACAATCATTGTGAACTGATTAACAGACCAATGAATTTTTGACTTCTTTACTGGTGTAATGTTTATTTTTGCTGCCAGCTTGGAATGGGTTCAGTAGATATTGTTTTTTTACAAACATTGTTTGTATTTCTGTTTGCATATTTAGGAATGAACATTTTTAGATTACGTGCATATAGTTTCCCAGTGCTCCATAAAAGATATTTCAAGATAAGCTGCTCAAAATAAAACATGGGCATGTGAAAATCTAAAACAAATGAAACT
>NQII01000965.1:909309-942214 GCA_002778355.1 Clitarchus hookeri | reverse complement strand
CAATGTATACAAGAAGACGAGAATGGGTGAATATCACTGTTTTACAAATGCAAAAGCAGCAAATCATTACCCCCTAAAATATAATTTGTAAATAATAATTTAAAAAAAATTAATTTAAGTAAAATTTATATTTATGTAATACCCGACTTAAATACAGAAATCTTAAATCACATTAACATCAATGAAAGTGTATAAATAATTTAAATGACTAGCACATAATTTACTAATAAACTAACATGCTTTATGAACAGCATTAAAAAAGGTTTGTGATGAGAACAATTTTAGGTCAATTCAAATTGTTAATCACAGTCCCCAACAATTCCTGATTTGCAATCTTCCTATTTCCCTATTTTTCCTTAAATTTTCCCCGTCTGCTTTTTTTTTTTTCAAGTGTCGCAGGGATCTGATTTTAATTCAAGAAGCAACTCCTGTAAAAACCATATTTATAAAAGTAAAAACAATAAATTGCACAAACAAACACACAAAAAAAAATTCCTATCACTATTTTTTATACACATATTTCAAACCATTTCTCGAAAGAAATCATTCTGACTTTGCACTGAAAATGTAAACATATTTTAACTTTTTCAGGCAAGCAGTTAAAAACACTTCAATATTATTGAAGCTCTCCTTCTAAAATAATTAACTGGTATTGTAATATAAGATTTATCACAAAGTAAAACAGCGGCATGAACTGCAAGCTACTGACTAGATCTGTTCCTAAACTTTACCAGCAGAATTTAATATTACAACAAAATTCAAAACAAAAAAAGAACAACACTGAATTTGCACCTACTTATTCAAGCCACAATAGTTAACAAGCGATAGGATATACCTAATCAACCTAATTTGTCCCTCTGTTTTTGCATTGTAACAAATTAAAGTCAATTTATAAAAAAAAAAAATGTAAAACATTTTAAATAAAGATACTATTGATCCCATTTTGACTATTAAAGGATTTTCCTGTACTTGGAACCATTTTCAATTTCCCTTTTTTTTTATAGTATGTTTGGTACCCTGCAAATATTTGAGTTGAACTTATTTACAGTAAAAAATATTTACGTATGCGCTGTTAACTTACAGAAATTATTCACACTCAATTAAAAATTACATTGCCTACAAAAATGGAATGATGCTAACACTAAGTAGAGCCTGGCTGAAACACTAATCTACTGTTCCTAGCCAGAAACTAAAAATGACTCAATCCTGTCTTGACATAGTTTAGGACTGAACCTACAGACGCAGAAGTGAGAGGTTAGCATCCAACCTCTAAGCCAACTACAAAATCAGTAAGTTCGTAAGAACTTACAACGAGAAGTCCGACAGTGAATAACACTTCATCTACAGCACAGTTCAGTTTTCCTTGGGTACATGCAACGCCAATAGCTATTGGAGGACTTATCTGCAGCTTTTGCACTTTTTACAAGTAGAAAAGTAATAAAACTTCTCAAACTTAAAATTAATTTTCTATTAGAGAAATTAAGTAAGTTAAACAATCATCATGGTAAAATTATATTATGTAAATAAAATTTTTTTTCTCCAACTTTAAGAGAACAAATTATTTAAATAATGTGTCGCTTGGATCCATTCGATCAAACCAACAAGGTTGAACACAACACGTACGCTATATATTTTATACAGCTTCTTTATTTGTCCATTGCTAGAAAAATAATCTCTGAGAATCAACTACGTTATAAGTTTGTCCCCTTTCCAAGTTATTTCATTTACTGTAAATACCAAGTAGCTAATATATTTTTAATTTTCATTATTGACACGGGTGTGCCTGGTAACCACATGAAACTTTATTACACTGTATGCCTAAACTAGTTTTATAGTATCAAAACACGGCTTGCGATAGCAAGTTTCGTAAAACTATCTTAGACACACCATGAAAATTCTTGTTAAAAAAAAAAAAAAAGGATAAATGCGGTATAAGAAATACAGTTATAAACAGTGGCTGTTAACAGAATGAATTAAAGTGCATACAGTGGATTCTCTATCCATCGTTTCTCAGGGGACTGACTACAAAGTTCAAGACATGTAGACTTTCAATGAATGTGGTCTTGAAATGCAGATAAATAAAAATATGTTCCATGGATGAGGGATTTCCATCCATCAGAGTTCCATACATAGAGGTTCCACTGTAGCTGTTGTTTTGCAGTGATTGCTCTGTCACCTTAACTTGTTTGTGTTAGTGACCTGTTTTGGCTTCTCTATTCTGCAATTCATTTCATTTGATCTGAAGTTCAACATAAATTTTCCAGTTCTCAAAACAACATTCAAGGTACGTTGTACCGTAGAGATTTGGCTATTATAGTGCCAACAAAAATAGCCATCTACCCAAAAAGTACTGTTTTTTACATTTATAAATAATAGAAAAATATTTCTGTAAAGGCGAGAATAATAAAAATTTATCACCAACAAAATAAATTTAGAAGCTTCAAAATAAAGGAGATTTTAAAATGCTTGCCCTCTGAAAGATTCTTGCAAAGGAGGTGAATGATTAAGTGAAATATTTTGAACATACGCCATTGCTTCACTATGTCATCCCTTGGTTTTCTGTGATGCAATAGTCATGCAATGGTGTACGTTCAAAATATTTATTTTAAGCATGCCTTCTATTGTACAAAAGCCTTAATGATTTTGGCAGGAAGTTAATTGCAATAAAAATATAAATAAATAAATAAATAAATAAATAAACATAAAAATATAAATTTGAATCCTATTTTAATCTCACTGGCAATGTAAAGAAAGTCAAGGACCTTCAAATCCACAACTTATGTCCAAGAACGATGGTAGCAAGACCCCAAGACACAAATGGGAAGCACTAAATGTCTAGTGCTCCGAAATTGTGGTATTGGACAAACCAGACACGATGGTGGTAGAGACATTGACGAGAGTGGGCAGCGTAAAGAGCTCGGAGCTAACAGTGGTAGTGCTGGCGATGGCACTGAGAACGGTAGAGGCAAACACGAGGGTGGTGTTTGTGGGGGCAACGGTGGTAAGTGCAGAGAGGACGAGCCTCCTGGGCATGGAGCTGGTAGTTACAGTGGCCACGGTGTACGCTGCGGTACTCTGAGCAAGCGTTGGACTCATGGTTGGCTTGACGCAGCCATCGTGGGCAGGAAGAGGCCCCAGCAATGAGTCCAGCAGGTATGCCACCAACGAGCCTGAGGTCAGTCCGATGTTGTACGACAGTGTCATTATGTTCCCTGCACAGTATCACATCACTCTCAACACAGTGCTTCAACACTTAGGACTTCATATTTTGAAGATATTCATTATTAGTATAATGATTATTAGAGAATTTATACTAACTTGCAAAAATTAAGAATAAGCCCACTGATAAAAAATAAAAACATGGAACTGTACAAATCACATGTAATATGTTCAGGGCATAACACAGTCTTAACATGAAAAATTCCTAAGTTTGATATACACATGACTGATCCAATAACATATTTTCATATTGCTATAGTACAAATATAAGAACAATCTCACAAAATAAACAACATTTAGTGGTTTTGGTTTGAGTAAAAGAACACACACACTGTTACAATGATAAAACATGTGTGTCACCATTTAACATCATAAAACATTGTCACTCACTGCAAAAAAATTAATACTTTAAAAATTATGCACATTTATAGGTACTATATGGTTTTCTAGAGATTATTTTAAATAAATTTTTATTGCAGGTGACACATATTTCTAAACACAGCTTATTACAAGTTTATTTTCTCTGTTTTAAGCAGTAAAATTATTTCAGTAATCAAACAGCTTGCATCACAAAAAGTAATAACAAAATTAGCCTTAAGGCAACAATATCTTTAAAATGATTAGGTATCATTATTAATTTGAGGATGTTCAAAATTTTTTTTTAACAATTTATGTTATTTTCAAAAGTTTTGATTTTACTAGCATAGTTAGTTGCTTACTCAACGGCGGTGCAGTGCTGGAGAAAATCTACTACCTTGAGACACAACAATAGATGTTATGGTATAAAAATGTTACTATTGTGGTGAAAGGCTACATGCATTCAGCTGTTTATTTCAACAGTCAAGCATGGACACTGGCTGCCTTCCATTCAAGCTTAGCATATTAACTGAAGGTCATCTGTGATAGTTTACAAGGCACTACTGCCACCCTATTTCCAAAGGTGATAAAAAAAGAGCTAATTTGATAACAGTGATGTCAGTTGCGCGTGTTTACTGTTCTGGAAATAAACAGACACAAACCGAATTGGTTGGATTATCACTCGCAGCTACTAATCATTCTCAAACCTGCTTCCTGCTATCTCCTGTTTCGTCCAAACGAACCTCGGACACTCTTGCAGGAGCAGGCACGAGCCGCCACCTCTGTTCCTACCTCACCTTCAGGCAGAGCCATCTTTACGTGATACTTGGATCTATTTTGACATCTCACCTTCCTTAGTAACATGAGAATGGTATCCTTCCCCTGGCTATTGTGACCTTGTGTAAGTGCTTGGGTATGCTGCAACGTCCTGCCTGCCAAGTTACCTGCAGGAGACCAACTGTCACACCTGCTATGGAGCCCCATCTCTTCATGATGCTTGGATCTATGGCAACGTCCCACCTTCCTGAGTAACGCAAGAGCAATCACCCTTACCCTGCTATTGACATCTTTTGTTAAGTGCTTGCTGGCGACGTCCTGCCCACCAAGTTACTTGCTGGAGACCAGTAGTCAGGCCTGCCTACCCATTTCACCTGCCTACTCATACTTTCTCTCAGGCCGTGCCTACCCCTACAGTACACCCACTGTCTACTTCTCTGTACTATCTACCCGTTATGCTTTGCCACAGAGCTGGGCAAGTTAAAGCAGCCAAACACGGACTAGTCCTGGTTGGAGGCCTGGTAGGGGGTGAACAGAGTGCTAACCGGGTGTATTCCTGGAAGAGAGAGGAAGCAACTCGGCAGCAGGGGAACATTAACCAGCTGAAGCGGAAGACTACTTTGGCATGTCCTGCGTGCTGTCTTGCCATAGCCTCCCACACCTCCAAAGAAACCAGCATCCTTTAACCAACCATCAGCAGCAGTATGATGGTCTGACGCCTCATTTTGCAGTTCAGTTACACACCACATGAGTGCGAACTAGGCCAGCATCCACTAACGCTCCTCATTGTGACCAGCGAGCCATAATTAACTTGCACAAAGTCAACAGTACCACTCCCAGCAATAATCCCATCAAGAGAACGATGTCTGCTTCTCAGTCGTCTAGGCGAGGGGGAGGAGGTGGGGGGGGGGCTACCATGTCAACACACGCAAATAACACCCATTAGGTGGGGCATCAACTATGTTCAAAAATACATTTTCTGATTTCAAAATCTTACTGCACAATTTGGTAGTGGTTTGATTAAGGTGTGTTTTTCCCAACATTCACAAAATACTCCTGAGCTTGCAGTGGTTTAGTTTGACAATATCAATTTTAAAGACACTGTGCGCTGGATGGAGTGTGTACAGACTGCTGTAGTTAGTATTGGACAAGCACCTGTTACCGGTATGTATTCACATAAAATGGTTTGATTTGAACTTGGTGATAAATTAAGACTGTTTTGTAAACTATCTCACACAACAGAAAATTTGCATTTTTATGATCATTTACAGTTTGTATACAACGGACTAATAAATTTGGTTTTTGTCCAGTCAAAATCAGTTCAGCAGTTTTCATTTTCAGCCAACATAAATTCACTCCCTATTTAGCAGCACTGCACTAGCCTAATGGTGTCTTCCACTTGACTGCACTGGGTGCTCACTCAATTCACCTTTAAAACCAGAAAAATGCAGTGACTGCCAGACGAGTGCTTGCTTGTTGGTCATATTTGTACTCAAACTGCTGCACTCGCTCTGGAGACAGCATAACAACATTTTGTACTCTGCGTACTTTTTTTTTTTCAGTGCAAATGACAACTAGAACATGGAAATTTACTGCACTCAGTGTAAGTGCAGACGAACCGGAAGATGCAGATTTTGGCCAGCGCGTACTGGGTGCAGACCAGTGCAGTAATTGTTTTGCTGAATTTAGGAAAAGTGATGTATCCTGACCTGTGAGCTCACGGTGCTCCTCGGGGACACGACTGGGAGCCTGTATCATGGGTACACTTCCCACCAGACCGTTGCTCACTCCCAGCAGGATAGAGAAGAGCATGGGGTAGCCCTCACGTGGGATGAGTGGATCCCCACGTGGCATTGCACACAGCAGCAGCAGGGGGATGAGCAACGTACGTAGCCACGCAAACATGATGAGCTGTGTGCGTGACCAGTCATATGGCACTGATGCAATGATCTGCACAACATACAACATAAATCTGATGTTTGAATGAGTCTTGCAATGAGGGTAAGTGATTATTTTAACAATTATTACAGACATATGCCATTGCAACACTGTTATAGTTGTGTGTTCGTGTATACATACATTCCAGTCATTGTGTTACCTTTGTTGTCTTAATTTTTTTTGGCTAGTTTTTTTTTCATGTAATGTTCTTGTTTTATACTCATTTTGGTTATGTTGTGTTGTTTTTCTTGCGACATCTGACCAGATTCCTGCTTGGAATTGTATGTATGTTGCATATGTATTGTGTTGTGTCATTTTTCTTGTGATATGACTATATTCCTTCTTGCAGTTTTACGCATGTTACATATTTGTCGACAACAGTTAACTCTGTATAGCTTTTATTTCTATTTGATTATTTTGTGTCTAAGTTTTTTCTTTAAAAAATATTTTAAAAAAACCCCAACAACATCAACAACACACTATTAAGCAGTACTACACAAATGCTGATTTGCATTCTGCGAAATGTTAGTATAAAATTGTATTCCATCATAGCTATTTGAAAAACACACGCAGTCTGTTTTTCAAATAAAAGTATTTTTATATATTTCACCATGTTCTTTGCCTCGAATACATCAAATCACACATAAACATTGTTACTGTCCAGCCATTGACATCAAGCACACTGTTGCCAACCTATTGGCATTCAATATACCACAATTCCTTCCCCACATAATAAAATACTGACATCATTAACAAAGTGCACAATGCAAAATAAATAGTAAGATATGTAGTAACTACATTAACAAGTCAAAGAATTAAAGCATACTGTTACAGATCAAACACTTTTTTTTAACTCTGTTCCCTCAGCACATCATCACATGAGTTACTTGTGGAACTGATCAAATCTTTCGTTGGAAACCCCTTAAACCCTTCATCTTGGCAACATCCCTCTGCAGTGGTCCTCTCATTCTGGAGCCCTTCTGAATTTATTTTTTTCTTCTGGGAGTGAGCTTATGACATCAATATCGCTATCGCTATCCTTTCCTGTCTACCTTCATTCTGCTGCCACCTAGGTTATTAACATCATCACCCTCTTCTCTTCCTTCTCCATGTTCGCAGCTGTAAACGTCTCGAGGAAGTGGCCGTAGTCATCAAGGTGACGGTGATATGTTCCTCCGCAGCTCTGTATTCTGTAACACAGAGGACCCAACTGCTCTGCCACAATACCCTTTTTCCACTGTTCTCTGCCACGGAGGTTAACCATAAAAGCGACTGGAGCACCTACATCAAAGATCACAGAGCGTTCTCAAGATGATCTGCTGGCAGACTGTGACTGGTGAGATGCTACCTTTGCGGCCACAGACGGAGTCAGCAAGGACAAACGACTACGAATAACTTTCCCAAACATCAGACTACTGGGGTTTTCACCAGTCGCTGAATGAAGTGTGACACAGTAGGCCAAAAGGAATCTGGGTAGGGCAATATTAAGAGGAATGCGAGAATTCACAAGCGCCTTTACTTTAGCTTTAAAAGTCTTCACCATATTCTCAGCTAAGACATTAGTGAAAGGGTGGTATGGGGGTGAGAATGTGTGCTTGATGCCATTTTTCTTACAGAAAACAGAGAATTCATCTGATGAAAACTGTGTTCTGTTGTCAGTCACCAAATGCTCTGGAAGACCATATGTAGTAAACCATTTAAGCAGTGTTGCCAAAATTTCACTTGAATTCATGTTGGACAATTCACCCACCTCTGGTCATTTAGAGTACGCATCAACAAGCATAAGGAAATATTTTCCCAAAAAGGGGCCCGCTATGTAGATGTGGACGCGTTGCCAAGGTTTACCTGGCTATGTCCATGGCAACAAGATCGACTTATTTGGTGTTGGTGCATTCTGAAGGCAAGCATTACAGGAAGCTACCAGACCCTCCAAGTCACTGTCAACTTTGAGCCAGCATACATAAGATTGGGCAAGAGTTTTCAATTACTCAATGACCCCACAACAAACAACCCTGCTCCAGAGCCAATTCATTCCTTCTGATAAAGAAAGGCTTGCGAGACTCTTCCACTTCCTTAAGCCAACCATCTCTAACATATATAATAACTTTGCTCAAGACAGTGTCACGTTCTGAATAGAGTCGTATGTCACTTTGGGTTACTGGTAATAACTCCGACACCCTGACATCATGATATGAGAACTGCTCAGATGTTTCAAGGCTGTGAAGTGGTAGCCTTGACAGACCATCTGCATTGCCATGATCCCCTTTCACATACTGGACAGTATAGTGAAACCCTTGTAGCAGCACCGCCCACCTCTGAAGTCTATTTGCTGCTAACTGAAGAATGCCGCAATGGTCCCCAAAGATATGGGTCAAGGACTTGTGGTGTTTTGACCCCAAACACAATTGCCAGCGCCTCTCTCTCCAAATGTGAATATTTCTTTTCTGCTGTCGACAAAATGCAGGAGCCAAAGGCAATAGGTTTCTCAATTCCTCCCAGAAAGATGTGACTAATAACTGCCTCAACCCCATAAGGAGAGGCATCACATGCCAGTTTGACGGGCAAATGGGTAGTAATGTGTCACCACATGTGTGGATGCAACCAACTGCTTCAGTTTGACAAAGGCATTTGGAAGACCAATGCCAGCGATGATCCCTGTGTAGAAGCTCATGTAAAGGTGCAAGAATTGTCGAAAGATTTGGTAAAAAACAGGCATACTAATTTACCAGCACTAACCATGCTCTGAGCTGCTTCAGATTTGTTGGGGCTGGTGCATCAACTACAGCCTTGACTTTGCCGGTACATGTAGGCAATCCATTCTTGTTAACAACATGCTTTAAGAACTCAACAGGTGTCTGGAAAAATTTGCACTTACCTATGTTAACCTTAAACATGTAGTCAGTTAGACATTGCAAGAGTCTCTGTAAATTGTCCCAATGCTACTTCCTAGAGTTCCCTGTCACCAAGATATCATCTTGAAAACAGACGACACCCTCTAAGTCATGGAGGACCTGATCCATTATTCACTGAAATATGGCAGGACATGATGTAATGCCAAAGGGAAAGCGAGTATAACGGAAAAGGCCCGTGTGTGTTTTAATTGTGCGCAGCTCTTGAGACCTAGCATCTAACTGCAATTGTGCAATGAGACAGGTCAATGGTCAAAAACTCAACTCCTCCTTGCAATTTTAAAAACAGCTCATCCACCCGAGGCAATGGATAGTGCTCTACGACCAACTTAGGATTTAGAGTTATTTTGAAGTCAGCACAAATTCTTACAGTAACATCCCTTTTTGCTACAGGCACAATGGAGGTTGCCCAGCAACTAAAGTCTACTAGACAGAGGACACCTAACCACACAAGTCTGTCCAACTCGACATCAACCTTGCTCTTTAGTGCAAAAGCAAGTGCTTGAGCGACGCAGAAAACTGGGGTAGTATCTCCTTTCAAATGCAAGGAAACTTTGCTTCCCGAAAATGTCCCCAAGACCATTATCAAACACAATCTGATATTTTCCTTACAAAGAGTCAAGCACAGAAGAATCACCATCTTGCAAATGTAGGCCCTCATGTTGACATGAAGCGGTTATGTGCTTAAGGGTGGGCTGCGGCAGTTAAGAGCCTCGTACCAGTCCCTACCTATAAGGGGGGACCCCCATTTGGCACTACAAACAGATCCAACATCACTGGCTTATCTTGACCCTTCACTGCTACTGGAACACTTATTGTACCACGTAGAGTCATCACTCCATTGTTGTAACACTTTAAACGAACACTTGTGGGAGTCAGAGGATAAGTTAAAAAAAAACTGCTCATAAGTTCTTTCAGAGACCGCTGAAATAGCTACCCCACTGTCTATCTCCATGTCCAAGGTAACATTCCTCACTGTTACTGGCAAGACCCAGGGCTTGGGACACGTTCCCGGCTTCAGCAGCATGTATAGTGTTGCAAACTCATTTTATAACGAGTCTTGCAAAGCATCAGTTTTCTCACAAAAAACATAATTATGTGAACTCCCTACTAAGGTTAGGGCACATTCTTTGAAGCTGTCCGATATGCTTACAGTTATTACACTGCAGGCACTAGAAAAATTATTACTCTTGCCACAATACACACATATTTCGTGAGAGGGGTCTTTGTCCCACTCTTCCGAGGTCAAACTTTTACCGCATTTACAGATTCCTGTTCCGTGTGCAATGAGACAGATGCTTGGGACTCTGGTGCATGTGACGAAGCATTTTCTACTGCAGACTCGTATGACGTAGCAATGGCTACTGCTTTGTCAAAGGATAGGTCATCAGATTCTAAATATAGGCGCTGCATGATAGGTTTATTTTTCAAGCCAACCACGAACTGAGCTCTGAGTGCTGAGTCAAGGAAAGTCCCAAAGTTACAAAACCGTATCAGTTTGTGTAAACCTACAACAAAGTCTGCAACATTTTCTTGGCTTTGTTGCACTCTTTTATGGAAGTTATGGCGCTTGGCTATAACCAACGGTTTTGGTGCAAAATGAGTACCCAACAACTCAACTAATCCTGAGGTCTTGGGTTCTGACAAATTCCGCAAGACTTCGCCGGTTTCTTTTCCTATTGCAGAAATCAAAATGACCCAACGTTTTTCATTGTCTTCTTCCTTGCTTGAAACACCATTTGCAATGAAGAGTTGCTCCAAAGGCTCCATGTAAGGATTCCAGGCATCTTCTCCAGGTACAAACTTTTCAACCATAAAACCAGCCATGTCACAAATTAACATTTAAATACACACCGAGATCCCATCCTCGTCGCCACTGTTATGTATTTCGCCACGTTCTTTGCCTCAAATACATCAAAGCATACATAAACATTGTTACTGTACAGCCATTGCCGTCAAGCACACTGTTGCCAACCCCTTGGCATTCAATATATGCTTTCATGCTCCTCTCAATGCAGTTTTTATAAATACCAATTTTTTGTTTGTTTTAGTTGCACTGTTTACATATTTTTGTGCTCTTTCACTTGTGTCATCTGCTAAAGTTCATTTACCATGCTGTCGAGCAGGAATAGCCGGGAGTTGATCGAGTTAACTCTGTAGACTTCAAAACTCGAGTAAACTTCAACCAGGTCACTTATCGAACAAGCCGAGTAAAAGTTTTACTCTAACCAGGTTAACCAAGTGACTTTTTGTAAGCGCCTAATGGGTCAACAAAAAAAAACCAGTTTCCTAGTTTTTATTATACATGTGTGTCTACTGCTTTCCTCTTTCACTGAGGGATGGAAGGGTACAGCCCAGGTGCTATCACTACATATCCTCTGTGAGAAGACAGAGCCTAACTTACATGACAAGTGATGTTAACTAATATGCTACCACAAACTCTTCACTGAATATTTTTTTTAATTATTACAGCCCCGCATCACATGTTCATAAATAAAAACTTAACATGATACAGCCTTCTCCTCCGCCCTTCCCCAATTGTCCTTTTTACTGGGTTGATCCCCTGGGTTTCATGAGACGTGACGACACACACACATGACCTTCAGAGAGTTTACACTGTCAGGTTTCATGTGCAGTATAAACAACAAAGCTTCGGGTTTTGTTTGTAAATGTGATGCAAAAAAGTATGCAGCATCCAATGTTACAGTTTTTGTAATTAATTGGTGACATGGGAGGTCACAGATACTTGTCTGTCATATAATTTTATTCTGAATATGTATGTTTATTAATATAAAGTAATATTTCTTTGAAATATCTGCAGATTTTTCAGCAAGAGGCCACAGGACATTGAATTTGGTCTGTGAAAAAAGGGGGCCTTGTTCAATGTTACTGTTTTTGTAATTGACTGGCGACAAAGAAAGTCACAAATAATTTCATGTGATATCACTTTAATTGGAAGGCATCTGTTTATTAATATAAATTGATATATTACTGAAATATCCTAAGATATTTTTGTAAGAAGCCATCAAACATTGAATTTGGGATTGGAAAAAAGTATGTTGTGTCCAATGTTAAAGTTTTTGTAATTGATTTGTGACAAAGGAGGTTGCAGATAACTTTCTGTGGTATTACGTTATTTGGAAGACGTCTATTTATTAATAAAAAAATATTGTTTCATTGAAATATCCTCTAGGTTATTACACAAGAGGCCATCAAAAATTGAATTTGCACCAGACCCGCCTACGATTGGGGGTGGGGTGGGATGGGGGGTGACGCAAGGGAATGTTCCTGCAGAACATCTCACAATCCTTGCGTCGCATGTTGCGGTTAGAAGTAATCATTACCCTTCTCCGGTTTGGCTGTCTCTGGGTCACCACTGTGTGCCGGTGAGAAGCGACACTACTGTATACAAAGTTTCAGGCGCAACAAACAGATGGTGACTTGGTGCGTTTTGGAGCGAGCAGTGCAGTGAGCAGTTACGCTTCATTATCGCAGGTATTGGCCCTATGTTTCCTCATTTTGCGCTCACATGTTGAGTTGAGGTTAATGTTAAATGAATGACAGTGTCGAATGCTAATGTTTATTGTGAATAATGTGTTTTATTCAACCACAGTTTTATGAGTAGGCTGGTTTTGTGTGCTGTGATTTGTTAATAATAGATACATATAAACATAAATCAGGGGTTGAAAATAGAAAAAAGCAGCAACAAAGATCAGAGGTGAGTAAACAAGGTATTAGAACCATATTTGAGGTTGGAGTTCAAAAAGCTGAGAAAGCTAAACTAGAAAGTGAAAATCCTGATTGTACTGAAAATGAAATTGCTAGAAGAGCAATACAAGTTACGGATGAGGAAAATTCTCAACATTCGACATGTGATGAAACTAGGCCTTGTAAGGTTTTAGTTATGGATGAAAGTTTGTATTCTAAAATAGATGTTGAGGATTGGAGTAGGAAATACGGCATTCAGCGGGGCAAGGGTGAAAGGCGGGGGACGAGGGGGCGAGCGGCGGCCATCTTGGATGACATCACCAAGGTCATAGGTCAAGGTTAAAATTGCCAAAATTTTGCAAAATTTCTCAAAAAAATTAAAAAATATTTATATTTTTTTTCTTAAAAATTTATTTTCTTAAAAAAAAATGTATGATCTCATGCACAATGAGGCTGGAGCCGGCTGAAAATTGTGCAATGTGAGCCGGAATGTGCAAGCAGGTATGCAAGGCTCTCGTCTCTGATTGGCTACGCGAGGCTCTCAGGGCAGAGGAAATGACCGGTTCTGGGGCAAGGGCGTGGGGCAGAGGACGAAGGAGACAAATTTTCAGAATTTTGGAAAAATGAGTATTTCTCAGTGTCTTCCCAAATTCGATTATCATTAAATTCCTTCCTACTAGATCGTATACTTCATGCTCTTGCATTCCAAGACAGGATTTTCTCAGAGTCTTTCCAAGTTCGATTATCATGTAATTCCTTCCTACTAGATTGTACACTTCATGCACTTGCATTCCAAGCTGGGGGATCCCTGCGACGTCGCCCGACTGGTCCCTGGGGTTGTCTCAGAGTCTTCCCAAATGTAATTATCATTTAATTCCTTCCTACTAGATCATATACATCATGCTCTTGCATTCCCAGTGAAGATTTTCTCAGAGTCTTCCCACGCACTACAATGCCCTGACTAGTCCCTACTTCATGCTCTTGCATTCCAAGTGAAGGTTTTTTCAGAGTATTCCCATGCACCATGATGCCCCGACTAGTCCCTACTTCATGCTCTTGCATTCCATGCTAGGGGGTTTTCTCCGGGCCGCGGTGGATAGACGACTGGCTTCTTGGAGGTCACGGTGGTGTGGTGGGTAGACGATTCACTTCTTGGGACCGCAGTGGTGCGGCAGATGGGCAACTTGCTTCTTCGGGGTCACAGTGGTGTGGCGGATAGACGTCTCGCTTCTTGCGGGTCGCAGTGGTGACAGTATTCAAAATTCATTCTCATCCATTTTGAGGCTCCCTACGACGACGCCACCTTCCTGGGGGCCACGGTGATGTGGTGGGTGGACGACTCGCTTCATGGGGGCTGCGATGGTGACAGTATTCAAACTTCATGCTCACGCATTCCGAGGCTTCCTACGACGACACCACTTTCCTGGGAGCCGCGGTGACTTGATGAGTAGAAGACTTGCTTCTTGGGCGCCGCGGTGGTGTGGTGGGTAGACGACTCGCTTCTTGGGGACTGCAGTGGTGTGGTGGGTAGACGACTCACTTCTTGGGGATCGCAGTGGTGTGGTGGGTAGACGACTCGCTTCTTGGGGGTCGCGGTGGGGAGCTGGTGGGGTTGCCGTAGGGAGTCTCGGAATGCGTGAGCATGAGGTTTGAATACAGTCACCATCACTGTCCCAAGAAGCGAGTAGTCTACCCACCACACCACTGCGGTCCCCAGGAAGGTGGTGTCGTCGTAGGGAGCCTCGGAATGCGCGAGCATGAAGTTTGTCATCTACCCACCATGTCACCGCGGCCCCCCAGGAAGGTGGCGTCGTCGTAGGGAGCCTCAGATAACGTAAGCATGAAGTTTGAATACTGTCACCACCGTGGTCCCCAGGAAGCGAGTCGTCTATCCACCACGTCACCACTGCCCCCGGGAAGGTGGCGTCATCATGACGCCATCTCCCCCCCACCCTTGAAATGGAAATAATATTTGAAAATTATTATAAAAGTGTAAATAATGTCTATCTGTCGATGATAGGGTGCAAAATAATCTTAATTTTCAGTCTTTTAGTGCTCATTTGGCACCATTATTCATTTCAGTATCTACAAAATAACACAAATTTTTCTAAATATGAAATCCCTCCCTAAATAAAATCCTGGCTATACACCTTAAGAGAAAAGTAATTCAAAATACCCTATGGTTGAAATTTTTTTCTCTTTCAGTAAGAGCGTTTAAAAACATTCTGTGAATAATTTGTTTTTTAATATTAATTTATTGATCATTTGTCGTTTCTTTATTTTTTTGCATGGATGACGACAATGTATGTTGTAAATGGTCAATTTGGGGTGGGGGTAGAGCCCACAGTACGCATTGCTCAGGGGCCTGGAATTTCTCTTGGCGGACGTGATTTGCACTCGCAAGTAAGTACAAAACACCCAATGTTACAGCTTTTGTAATTGTTTGGCAACAAGGGATGTCACAGATACCGTTCTGTGGTACCATTTTATTTCAGAAGATGTCTGACTATTGAATTAAATTAATATTCAATGCAAAAATCATTTTACACTAGAGATGACTGGACACGGACTTACAATGTTCAGTAAGTCCTCGTGCTGCTCAATATTTGTAACATTTTGAGAGACAATGAAAGGCTAGGTACAGATATGCCTCTTGGGTAACAATTTTTTTTTCAGAAAATGTTTCTGCTTATTAAAATTAATTAATATTTAATTAAAAAAAAAAAAAAAAGCTTAATTTTTGCGCAAGAGAATTAAGCATGGGCTTCATCCAAAAAATTGCAAATGTTGATGTACAGGGGTAGGGGGTGGGTCAAAATCAGCCCAAAATTTCTGAAAATATTTAGTGACCTCCTTTCCATTACGACCTAATTTATGGAAACAGTGAGGGGTAATTTTGGAAAGGTTCCGCTGTATAGCTGATCTCACGTGGTCATGATGCAATACTGGCATACGTCTACCACCTAACTCTTACATGAATGAATATCCCACAGCCGACAAGCATAATATTATTTCAAATAATAGACAATTTTGTCTTTCTTGAATAGTTAGTACTGTAAGTGTTGCGTTTTGATACTGCGTTTATGTGTTCATCATATGAATTACTAGTTACAAGGGGCTCATGTTGATGTAAAATTCTGAAATACTTTTCCATGAACTAAGGACTGGTATGTAAGAACTTGCGTGCTGCACCTTGCGATGCTTTCTCTTTATGTTTTGTATTGACCACCTTTAGTTTTAATAGTACATAGTTTACCAAAACAAGGACCATGTGTACAATAGAGGTTTTGGGTGTTAAACTCCTCCGATAAAATTGCAAGAAGGAAAAAAAGCAGCATTTTAAAAATAAACAAACTCTGGCAATCTGTTTCAACTATCCAAAAAGAGATACTGTTTGATTGCCCCTTACCTAAATATTTCTATAACTGAGCTGTACCAGCAAATTATGTTCAAAGTGAAACTACAGGCAAAGTTGATTTAGCTTTGTCCTACAAGACCACCACCTTCCATTTTTCAAATCCTGTGCATGGACCTGACCAGGACCTTTTCTTATTTATTCGCAGATGGAGTGTCTGCCAACACTTTGGCTACTCGTCACGCCTCAATAGGTTTATTCATTAAATGTGTTCACGTGCTTAGCATTTTGTTCAGTGTCTATCTAATGCAGGCCTGACATGCAAGACCTTTCAAGAGAAATATATGAGAGCTGTGTCTTTGTATTACATCCTGTGACTACAGTGCATTGAATTCACTGTTATTTTGGAGCTTGGCCCCAATCAAAGTGAATATTAATCCTTGACAGTAACTTTAAATGTTCATTTGTGGCTTGATCACGTCCCTAATGTAAATCGATACCTTCAAAAGCAGGGGTGTCTGGGGCATCTGGGAGTCCCAGAACATCCCAACTTACTATTGAGTTTAGGCATGTGTGAGAGGAACTCAATGAGCCACGGTGTCCGTGGTGCAACAAGCAACGACTAGCTGGGGCCCACGTAACTAGAACTTCTTCCCTTCTGTCAGATATCCTGAGATCCTTGCTCAGAACCTATTTTCCAACTGCCTTAACTCAGCATGCCTTGCTCAAACTGTTTATTTATCTCACTTTCCCCTCCTGCCACCCCTCGAGTCACCACACTCCAAGCCGCATCACATTTATATTTATTATTAAGAAATTTTAGAGTGTGTACTGTTTTCTTATCAATTATATTACTCAGAACAGGTGGTAGAAACAATATTTTATTTTGATGCCTACCTGCAACAAACTCACTATATTTGTCCCTTATCAATTTTATTTATTGTAGTATTACACAGGTGTTACAAGCAGGAAACTGCTGCCTAGTAGCTGCACAGTGTAATGATATTACAGCAACAGGCAAAACTTCACAACTGCTTGGTTGGCTGCAAAGTACAAGTAGTACCTATATTTATGTAAAATTTTTTTCAGGATATTAATATGATATGGAAATCCTTGTTACTGGAATTTGAATTATCTTGAGTCTACTGGGTCAGAAAAACAATGTTGCATCCAGTCATAAATCAAATTTGCATTACCATAAAATGGCCCCAGGTTGCTGATGATGGTGTAATCAAACAATTTTGTTGTAGTTAACACTGTTATGAAGACTTGATTTAATACAAAACTCTGTTTCTTTGCAAAAACTGTTTTGTGATTTGACTGATGTATTTAAAACAGCAAAATCCGTAGACCTAGTTGTTTACATATTTAGGAAAAAATTTAAATATTACACTTAATTTTCTTTAAAAACGTGCAGCCAAGAAGGAAAGTTGAGAAATGATGGGTCATCTTATTAGTGAAATCATAAAGAGTAATCATAATGATCAGACATCAACTTTTTAATTCCTTGCACATAGTACTGACCTTGCCCACCAGGTCGGCTGCATTGAACATGGCCATGAGGATGATGGGCATCCAGTTGCCAAACTTGCAGCTGACAATTTCCGACTCGATGCCTGGGTAAAGGCAGAGTGTCACGAAGTAGGCTAGGCCTATGGACAGCATATATGGCCAGATGATCTTTGCCACCTTCCAGCGAGCCACCAGCCCTCCTGAAACCATACAGTAGTCTCAGCCAGCTTCATAGGTCCCAGGTGCATTGGTGAAACATCAACAACTTACGAGGGGACATACTTTTAATCACTCCCTTGGGGAGGATTTGGGAATGGGAGAGGCACACATATGGCACCCCACTTATAATAATCAGGATGTCTTTAGTCTTTCACAGCACACGTATGTCACATAAAAACTTTTTTTTTTTTAACTTTACTAGGGAACTAAGTCCACAGTCAATTCAGTCTATTTTAAACAGTCCTGAATACATTTGTCACCTAGTAGAGACAGGCACTATCTAAGGTTGGCTTCTCTGCTGTTTTTTTCATGTAAGAAGCCTATACAAAAATAATGCTAAATATAGTAAGTTACAAATTTTCATCCCTAATATATTACAATATTTACAATGACATAAACATGCAATAACAAGTGTAATTGCCTCAGTACATCATTGAAGTTACCATACCAAATGCTAATTGCCAACCTTACTCTCCTTACAGAAAACAAAGTAAAGCAAATTGTCTAAAGGGGCTAACCTACTGCCATAACTGAAAAAGGCATTATGTATATTCTAAAATTATTGTTATGATCGTAAATTTATATCTCAAATGTAGTGCATTTATTATAGAATTATTCAGTGAATTAATTATTCTCCACCCCTTTCCGTTAAAAATAATACGTACAAAAGTGTTGAAAATACGTACATGTATAAAAATTTAGCTATGAATTTTAAAAAATTCCTTGGGTTGGTTAATATTCATGTTATCACCACATGTGTAAACTATATTTTTTTTGTAAAAATAGGGTTTTTTTTATATCAACTTACACTACTGTTTCTTGCAGTCCTCAACAATGATTAAGGACGCAGTGAGTAAACTGATAGTTTTGAGCCTGAGTAAGTGTTTTTGGGTCTAGAAAAATCATTTTTTCTTTGCAAAATACACAAGATATGCTTGTTTAAACTCACACATTGGCAAAAAGTCGTAAAAGTGGTGCTCCAGGTTCAAGACTGTACACTATAACGAAAAATGGTAGGGATGGAGGATTTCTCTAAATGAAAATTTGCCATGAAGACATATTCAGCCCACGACAACCTGTAACATGTTGTGACAACCTGCTCAGTAAGGAAGAGAGATCATGACTAGGGATGTAACGATTCCACTTTTCCTCGATTCTCGATCCCGATACCACTCTCGATTCCAAAAAACGTAATTCCTTTAATTATAGGCAATTGCTTTACAGAACGAAATACTGTATAGGAGGGTGTGAAATTCAATTATTTAAAGTAGGCATACATTAGTAGTAGGCCTATTACTAACATAAATAATATAACACTTTAATAGTGCAAGCATATTCACATGAAATTCCAAAAAGTTCAAAAGAGGCATATGCAATAATATTGGGGAAAAAAAAAATGCACACACACACACATATATTTTGTCCACATAGTTTATTCGAAAATATTTCTAAACCTCACTTGCCATGATAAATGTTCACCAACACATAAAATTATTAAAAAGTTTGCAAGAAAAGCACAGTGAAAACCCATTATGTTTTAAAACATAAGGAATCTATTCATCACATGCAACTGATAGATACAATAACTGTAGATTGATAATACTATAACAGGCTGGTGTTTACCATGATCAAAACATAGCTGGGTGGCATTGGAGATTTTGAGCAAGGAAAATTTCGGGCGGGGCTGAAAATAAATTTTCCCACGAGAAAAGTATGAGATTGGGAATGCATCATTAGTAAATACAGAAAATCTCCATTATTGCCTTTACATAAAAAGGCATTTTGCAGACATTATTTGGCATTTTGTCTGTAAGACAGTTAAATGCTCATTTTTTAAAACAATTACAGGGAAATGTTTTTCTTGTAATAATCAAACTTGTTTTGTTTTTGAAATGACATGGCTTATTTGCTTGAGTACTCTCAGCGCTGCTGCGGAATTAAACCAACGCATTCGTTTGTGAGTAGTCGTGGAGTAATGAGTGACTGGTGGATTGCTGTGGGTGGTATGCAGGAATTAGGTTGTGGTAATGTGGTCGAATTAATTTTTGTGATCTATAAATATTGACCGCAGGTAAGCAATGGATGTCGATAAACAAACTGCAAACAAGAGAAAATTATCAGTTAGTTGCAGTTAAGATGCGAGACATTGTGGTTTGTGGCGAGTGGTGTGTGTTGTTATGCGCGTGAGTTGTGACGTCCGAATCCGACCATGCGAAAGCCTGTGATTTAAGAATGGAGGTTGCAAGTACGAGAGCTTCTGTGCATGACAATCGTCTATGTGGTGGGTGTTACTTGGACGTTTTAGTAGATCATGGTGTTTTGTCGAGTGTGGCAACATGCAAATTTCGCAAATATCGTTGAAAATGATACGAAGACATTTGTATATGCGTATAAAAATAAAAATGTGCCGTTTGTTGCATAAAAATCGATTTTGACAAAGTTATTTTAGTATTAAAACAATAACTTTCGCAGCTGCTGTCATGTAAATGTGGAACGCTCTCTCATTGGTTTGATGTCACTAGTCATGCGCCGGCCCCGGCACGTTGCAAACACGTAGCACTAAAATAGAAGGCAACTTTGTGAAAGCGCAGTCGGACAATCTGCCATGAGTAGATACCGATATGGCACTTGATTGCTTAAATTCCCTTGTTCTGAGGAACCTGAAATAAGAGGTGTAAAATTACAAAGGTAAGAACGTGTCTCATATCGTACAGTTGTGATCTTCAAAGTGGCAGCAGGCCTACATCACATGTTAAAACTTATTTGTTTATACCTTTTATAGAGGTACGTATTATTATTATCATCAGTATTTATGTATATGATTGCTAAGATTCAAAGTTGGAAATTAAAATATGGAATAGGAATTATATTCACAAGAATAACAAAACTGTAATGAAGGCGACTGCAGTGAGCTTACTGTGTCGTCGCGTGCCATGCTTGATGTCTGTGATAAATTAACTACATTATTTAGAAATAAAACGTAATGTTGTGTTGAGAAAGACGGTTAAAAATATTTCTGGATTATAAACCATGTTTCAGTATTCATAAAACACTTTTTTTGCTTTAGAAATGTCAGATAACGAGCAGTATGGTCACAGTAGGCCTAAAGCTAGCACGCTAGTCACTACCCAACACCGCTCGACCTCTCAAGCAGCTGCGGAGTGGTGGCGGGCAGAATGCAGCGCTGCCAGCCGGCAAACCTATATCTCCGCATTCCACCTCATTTCTAAACACTATATTGAGGCCTCAAATATAATGTTTAGAAACTAAAAAATTGTTTAAAAAAATAACTTGCTTATCATATTGTTTCTTATGTTTTGTGTACCTAACTACCTTTTCTTATTCTGACGTCATGATAGCTGTGTCTACACTTTCTTTTTAAACTGTATGAACTGTACACATAAGCTGAAAATATAAATATGGTAGTTTGAGAAACACTTAATACCTGGGGTGAGATTAAATACAGCGAAAAAAATCTGTAATAAGGGCTTAAGAATTTGTTTTATTCTCAAAAGCTGTTTTCTTTCTGTTTATTTAAGGGAAAAGGTTATTAAAGTAACACAGCTCACTTACGTAAAACGCGTGCCCATTTTTAGTGTCAATTTTGTAGACCTAGTCTTATAATTTTTTTTTTAACGTCCATCTCAGTAACGTAAAAAAAAAGAGGAAGGGCAAATATGAAAGCAAGATAATCCTGGATAAACATTTCTAAAACATGCATTAAGTGTTTTGAAAGTAAAAATTAAGTTGCTATTTAACTTAAATTGTTATGCTTATAAAATCTAACTAGAGACAAATCAAAACAACTTAAATTTATTAGAAATTGCTATGTTTGAAAAATACCAATATAATATAAACCAAAATTTTTACAAGAGGGACTCTGAGCCCCACCCAAATAATTTCATATTTAATTTGCATGGCTTAACATCGTGACATGTTATTATTTAGGCATACAATGTGAAAATAGCCTAAATATGATAGCTGTGCCCTTGAAACAAATGTTAGAAGTCATATTAAATTAATAAAAAAATATAAATACCAAATTCCATCTGTTAGACATAACTTGGAATGTATAAACTTAAACATCTTCAATGTCTCGCCCAAATGTGCTAAACCACGTCTTCCTGTTCGTTTCGTTTTTTGTAACTAACAAACATTTTATCAGGTGGTTTTACGAGATGTACTAGTACACTGTGGTGCAATAAACCATTTAAATGATTTTGGTGTACTTGACTGTTTATTTTCTCTTTTCATTACTTCAAACAATTTCTATTTAACCAAATATGCATCACCGCTGAAGTAAATAAACGTGGCAGCAGAGGTTGTATCCGACTTGTGACATCACCGAGTGAACAGGCGCGCAAAAATGTGCATGTTTCCTACTGGTTTTGATTGCTTTGATTCTTGGAACTCAGATTCTCGATTATACGATTCTTCAAGAATCGCAGGTATCATGGAATCAAGTTTGGCATCCCTAATATATATATATATATATATATATATATATATATATAAAAATANATAAAATATTCAGATATTTTTTATAAAGTATTGCAGTTATGTGAAACTTCTTAAATACAAACCTCAAGGAGCGTCAAATTTTGCATTTTGTAATAATGAGTGTTGCGATAAATACAAAAACTCTCAAAACATTTTAATGTTGACTCTGATTTAGCATATTAAAAAATGAGACATTATTATCACAAGCAGGACTTCTTTTTACCAGTGGACTTGAATTTACATTGTAATAAAAACTAATAAATATCTTTCATTAAAAATAAAAATTAACATTAAGTTTTTGTCTCATGCCAAACTGTACGAAAACAACTTTGTATTAATGCAAACTTTGGGTTAAAGAGGTTTTGATTAACAAGGTTACATTGTATATTCAGTTTTGGGACTAAGACTGTAGCAAAATTTAGTGACTTAAAATTAAATGTGAAATACTTTGTTTAAGATGTTGGCAACGATCCTATGTAAATTTTTTTTGGGAACTATAAAGTATTCTGAACATATTTCTTTAACACACAATTTGTTTATTCACTTCTTTTACTAAGGTGATTTGATTATGTTTTACATTAGAGATATAGTAGCTAGTTTGTTGGCCAGTTACTGAAGGTTTTCTCAAGGCACTTGGTTCTCTACATCTACCACACTTAATCTTAATAATAATAATAATAATAATAAACACCCACAATTAGGCTACCGTCTGGTGGCGAGCTCTCTCACCTCTCCCTTACCCGACCAAGCTCCTCTTCCATTCCCTTCCTGTACTTTGCAACCCCCCTTCCCAGATACCAATTCCTCCCGCAACACATTCCACTCCCTCACAGACCTAACAAGCATAGACTGCCTACCCTGCTAAGTTCTACTCCACATCCTCTGAAGCTTCTCACTGTTGTTTCCTCTCCCTCTAAATACCCCCTTACTTAGCTGGATGGAAATACTGTAGAAGAAATCAGTCCCACACCACTGTCAGCTCTTGTTGCTCACTATAGATTCTAGTGCCACCAGAAAATCACACGAACAGCATATACACTGATAATGAGATTTCATAAAGTACATTAACCTTACATTTAAAACACTAACTTTACAGACTATTGAAAAGGTTTTGCTGTTACTAGTCACTGTGGATAGAGACCTGGAAACTTCGTGAAATAATCTGAGGACAAGTTAACCCTAAACCATGTGTTCATTACTGTTTCTGTTTCCATTGGACCACAGTTTCTTACACAAGACCTGGGCGACTTTTGACCAATAACCATCCTGCAAGTAAAGCAAGGACCGAATCTCATGCTACCGGGCCTGGTGTTAAACTGCATCAACAGCTAATGAATTATTAACTTATGCTGGAATAGAATACATAAAGAATTGTGGAGTCTAACTTTTTGCCAAATGAATCAGTTTAATTTCTGGATCTTTAGCTATGGATCACGTAAGAGCCAAGAGCCTGTGACCTTACTTCTCATTCCACCCCAAGCCTTGGCCTGAGACGACCCATAGTTGTTCCGCATGCGGACTACCACATCCTCCACCTTGTAGGTTGGCCCAACTGCAGGGATGCTAGTTGCAGTTGGCTCGTACACGGGGTTGGAGAAGCTGAAAGGGGAGAACTGTCCCCCTGTTCCACCCCCTGCGTTGTTCTCAGAGCTGCTGGTTGCAGAGTCTGTGGCCATGGGGCTCTGCTGCAGCTTCAGTACGCCATATTGGTTCTTCACCCCTCCTTCTCCTTGCTCCATGGGGTCCATCTGCCAGAAAAGACAACCTCACATGAACAGAAACCCTACAGTTTCTCATTGCAACAGCCATAACCAAACCTTCTCTCTCTCTCTTCCTCAAGCAGCTGTCATTTGTGATTGTGAAGAATGCGTATATTTTGTAACACTGCAAAATATTTTTCTAGAACTTACTTATTTACACGCTAAAATAAAATCAATAAATAAGAGTCTATTTCTATTCTGGATGCTTCAGAAAGCACAGTTTGCCAAAAAAATCTTTTCAATCAAGGCCATCAGAATTATTATTCTAATTGTAGGTAATTAATATTAAATAATACTGTTCATAATTTTTTTTACTAATTGATTTGTTTCAGCCATGAAAGTTACTATTTTTACAACTGAAACGGATGTGCATAAACTTAAGTACCTATGAGAAATATTTTGATGCACAACTCCATGAAAGGATGCTGTATCAATGGGCAAATTTAGCAAGCGAAGCTCTACTGCAGCACTTAACACTTTATGTCATTCAGTTGTATGGCTGCACTTCTCAGCAGTTTTAGTGGAAAATTCTCGTTACATCTAAGATGCAAGGAAGAGAAAAACTACAAGTTGAGTGCCCAGCAAGCTTCTGACTGAAGGAAAAATTAGTGTTTTATCAACTAATGTGAATGTTATTCGTATTATTTTCAAATTAAACATCTTGCTTCTAAATACATTAACAAAAACATTCAATTTCAACACCACAAAGCCGCCTAGCATAAAATAACAGATAAGCCTTCTGCTTAAAGATATTATTGGCACTAGCAGTAGTGAATTCAGCAGAACCTGCAGTGCTCCACTGTATGGCAGTACCTGCTGAAGATGCCTGTATAGTATGTCGTGGTGTCTGAAACAGTGGCAAAACATCTCCCACTTAGGGGTGGATTATGCCTTCAGGCACTCCCCTGGAGAAGGGGAGGTGGGCAAGCCTTCATTCTTGCACCCCTCTTCAGACATTTTTGCTTCTCTTATAAATTTTATTTTAATGCAATCAAAATCTAAATCACATGCTGAATAAAAGATTAAAAAAATCTCTAACCCAAAAGTGAAGATGTAATTCATCAGAGAATGCATACAATACATTTATGTGTCTTGGTGAACAAAAAATTATTTTAATGCCCATTTACTCTCTTTCTGGCACCCTTTAGTACATTTATAGAGGGCGAGGTATACCCTGCTCCCACTAGTTGTTACTCCACTGGTCTTGAAGTGGTGTATAACTAGTGTGTACTTATTATTTTGCCCTCGCTGAAATTATGTATTTCACCATTCAACTAATTCAAAAGTGTAATTCAAGCAATTAATATGCAGGTCAGCAATTGTACGACGCAGTCAGCATAACACAACGCTACAGATGTCCGGACAAAGAAAATATTCTCTCTGACACATTATATGGGTAGGTAGTGTGGCCCAAAAACCCAGCTATATGCTAGGTCGCCAGGGGAGAAGAGAGATACCTATCTCATACAAGAAACACACAGGCATGTGGTCCAGAGATGCAGGGTGGTAGCTGTTATAGTGAGATTATATTTTTCATGCCTCATTTCCTAATCTCCATCAGCGGCACCCTTATATCTAACTGCCAACCTTACTGAGATGTTATAAAACAACTGGATGAAGGGCAGCATGTGAGGGCACAAACACCACACCATGAAATGATCTTCGATATTAAGTGCAGGACTGGAACCTAGCAAGTAGTACCACAGTAAGATCACAGGGTTTATGAAGAGCGGCAGCTAGTGAGCTCACCCACATACTAAATACGAGTTTAACTAGTCACTAGCCAACAATACTTCTATATGTTAGACATCATGACACTACAACATCATGCCAGTCATCACGACTGATGGGGAGCTTCACTCCCTGTGCCAAAACACCTGCAACTAAAGTTATTAACCATTTCAGACCCACTTTAATTTGCGGTGTCAGGTGTTGAAAACAAAAAATTTATCACGTGTATTGTACTTAGGTTGACACAACACTTATTTTGTTGTGACAGCCAATGAGCTGTAGGCTATATGTTCGGCTACAGTTATACGAACTATTATTACCTAGACCAGTAAGACTGTTTGTGAATCATTTAACCACAGATAAGATCATTGGTCATTGAGCTTCACAACGTGCAGTACACACCCAAAATTACCTACACATGCGTAATGTGCACAATTGCGTACACTGGGTCTGAATGGGTTAAGATAGATAACAACAGTGGTAAACAGCTTTAAATATGAGCCCAGAGCAAACAGAAACACAGCAGCCCGCAGTCGGCTCAATGATTTTACTCCAGTCTGTCAGGCTGAAAATTATATTTGTGAACCCACATAAACACGTTATGGGATCCTGGGTTCGTAGTCTCATGACAGCACTGCCTTCGGGGGCATATGAGAGATTGGCGGCCACTTGTGAGGGAATGGGGAGTGAAGTGATGGAGTGGTGTGGGTGTGTATGTGTGGGCAGTCACCCACTTATTCTCTCAAGAGCACAACTGTTGCAAGATCAGTCTTGGAGTCGGTCATTAATAAAGCAGCTCCCTGGGTACGCTACACTGTGTTGTAAGTGAGATAGGGTAAGCTAGGGGCAGATTTGAATAAAATGGGAGAAGTCTGCAGAAACTTTTTGAGTTGTTGTATACTGGTTGATTAGGGAGAGCCAGGACCTTCAACAAACTTATTAAAATTTGTGAATAATATTGATTGGTTTGGTCCCTCACCAGTGCACTTTTTATCATTATAATTATTATATATCTCAAGAATATTTTTCTTAGTAGTATTGATTATTTTTAATGTACCACTTTGCATAACTGCTTTAGCTGATAAACACACAAACTTTACCTTTAAGAGTTCTGATAAAGCAAGCCATTAGTGGGTAGTAAGTACAAAATATAAATATTGTTTATCTGGTACATAACAAAAACTATTATAAAAAGTAGTATTAACTGTTAAAAAACATGATGGGCGAGGCATACAATTTATGAAGGTTAGCACTATTCATACTATTAAACAATGAGCTTTGGCATCTTGTACATATTTAGTTGTTTTGCAATTTCTCAAGATATTTCAGAGAAAACATTTTAAAACAACATACTGCAGGGTAATGGTGCACATGTTAAAATATCTGTATATTGTTCAAAACATTAAAATTTAATTTTAACTACTTTTTGGGTAATGATGCTTTATATATATATATATTTTAGATACGGAAGAACTAGTCAGTTAATTTCAAAAGCTTATGCCCGGTGGCACCATTAACAGTCCTGAACCAAGATCCTAAGATCTTGGTACTAACACGATCTTCAGTTGGATCAGAGTTCCAATGTAAGAGAGTTGCGCCAACGCGAACGGTCGAGTTCCGATCGTAGATCTCGTTATCTCTGTTCAGAACTAGGATTGAGATGAAACGCTGTTTGTGATTGGCTCTAATTTCGTGACATCATGATGCAACTGTTTATTTTAAAGTTCGGAGGCAATTTATAAGTTTCTGTGGACATTATCTCTTAAGACTAGAATTTTTTACTATATAATTAAGTTGAATGCACTGCAAAATTACCATTTCAGTTGTTTTGTTTGATTGCAAACACTTTGCACACACTTTTTTCGTTATTTTCAATACCAATGTTATTGAAGAAGGTAGTGTACATAGAACTAGATGATGCGATGTTTTACCTGTTTTAAGTAAAATATTTGATGTCTACGAATTTTACTGAATGATATTAAAGTGTCTATAATGTTGTTTTGAATTCCCAAAACAATAATTGCACGTACGCTATCTGTTGGCGTATTTTCAAACTACATTTCTCAGCTACGGCGGCTCTTTCGTGATCAAAAAATTTGACGTGAGATTTAGCTCGTGCGGAAAATTAGGATGGTTTCTGATAATCTGAATGGCTTTTCCAGTTTTACGTTTTGTTTTCTCAGAGGGGTTAGCATGAATTTCATTCTCTTTTTACAAAACATAAACACCAACTTTAATTAAATAAATGCAGTGGATCTTTAAGACTTTGTAAAAGGTTCCAGTTTAAATTTTACAACAGTAAAAAACAACCGAATATAATATATATATTACAAATTTTATTTCTAGTAATTAAATATATTTAACTGTGCTTTTATCTTCACATAACCTATATTCAACACAGACTTTCATTTTTATATATTCACTTTATAAACACTTAATATGACTTTTTATGTGCCAAACAGAGCTTAAATACAAAATTTTTGAATGTTTATGCCGTTTTTAAAACAAATTTGCTTTTCAAAATCCACTTTGGCATTTTTAAATAAAGTACTAATGTATACTTGATCTGAGATCCTCCTCCTGAACCGCCAAAATGCACGGTTCAAGGAGAGGTTCAAATTTATCTTAGTTTGACGCGCCGAATACAATAGTGCAACAGCCAAATGTACTGAACCAGGATCAAGCCGGTATTTGATCCTAGATCATTGCTGAACCTCAATGGTGCAACCGGGCATTAGCGCCTCATCGCTGAGACAGTTACAAAAATCTTAACTGGTGGCTTGTTTAAAAGTACCTTTTTTTTCCACTGGGCCATCTCCAATGCTTGCACATAGATCTGCTTTTAGCAGATAACAATGCCAAGGAACACACAGCAACCATGCCAAATAAAATACAAAAAACATATACACTTACAGATTAGGTGCAATATTTGAGAAGATTTCCTCACAACATATTACAAGTTACAAATGTTTCAAAATCACAGATTTAAAGAATGTAATAAGCTACATGTATTCAAGCCACCAATATATAAAATGAGAAGTGGCAAAATAAAAGTCATAGACACATTTAGACACTAGTGTGCAATAATGTTGAATCTTCAAGTACAGGGTTGGCAAGTGTGTGCATGTCTAATTATCTTTCTTTTGCTTTTCGGTTTATTTTGATTTTTGGTCTCACATTTTTAACAAGTTCATTGTACAACTTTCCAAGTCATTAAAATTTTGATTTTACTATGGTCATTTTTTGTTCATACTTAAGTACTAGCACTCATAGAGACAGAGTATGGAGGGGCAAGAGGGCAATCATCCCTCCACTTTTCAGCCAGCAGGGGCTTGCTCCTTCCCACACCCCCTGGGTGTGGGGAGGAGCCCCCGGTTGATAAACAATAGTCGGTCACTACTTCAGTTCAAAAAAGTATTTACAACTTACTGTAGACTACCTGCATCATTCTTTTCAAAACATATCTTGTTTATAGTTCTTTACACAATCCAAAACAGCAAAATTTGAGAAGAAATTATTTAATTTAAATATTTAAAACATTGATCTACATGAAATAAGTGTTACATACCTACATGCACAATACGACACACAGTTTGTGTGTGATAAGTGACGGGAGATAAGATTTAAAAGAGCATGGGTACTGTCACAGAATTTTGAGACTTTNNTTCTCGAAACAATAAGTCTGTGCATATAGTAGTAGTTACATTTTCAGGAATGGGAATAACTGACACATGTGCTGTAGTGAGCGTGGGATTGTACTCACCAGCCCCACGTCTTCTGTGGGCTCGAGCACAATCTTGCGTGACTCGCGGCACAGGGTGATGTAGAACTGGACAAAGTCAGTCCTGCGCACGACCTGGTGCAGACAGAAGCACAGGGCCACGATCATCACAGAGGTGACAAAGAAGAAGATGGTGTTGATGCGCTGGTCATCCAGGAGCAGCTTGGTCAGGATGCGGTTGCCGGACACCAAAAAGCCAGCCGCACCTGCCAGGCACAGCCCCACACAGCAGTAGCACTTCCCTAGCACTGCTGCCCATGTCTTGAAGCAAGGAAAATAATGATTCTGGCTTCACAGTAGCTTAACAACAGAATATTGTGTTATGTAAATGGATGATGCAAAGTGTCATAACAAAATATGCAAAACACTAACATGATGGTTACCACAAATGGCAGCAAAATGCAAAGCATATTTTCCCAGTGGGGGCATGTCTTTAACAAGGATTTTTTTTACCACATTTCCTCGGCTCATTAGAGAGTGGTTTTTGGTGATTAAACTGTAATTTTATATTTATTGAAAAATATTTTCAGGCCACAAAATATAATTTAATTGATTGCCAAAGATGATTGAAGTTAGACCTCTGGTACGTTTAATACATCTACAGTCATGCTTGAGGAAGAAACTAATGATTTATTGCCACTGAGCCAACATGATATTCTCAACAGCACTCTATTACAACTAAATTATACAGTATGAGTACAAAAGAATACCCCAACTTTGAAGGTCCATAATAACAAAACCAAACAACCTACAACCTTGACTGACCAATCAAATGAACTGTGGAACCATGAAGTTTGTTTACCATATCTTCATAAATGTTCAATGTGACCACCACGAGCGGCCCGAACGACATCTACACGATAATCAAACTCGTTCCACACTCTTGTCAGTATGTCCAGCTTTACGGTTTGGATGGCGTCCAAAATTCTCGTTTTGAGGTCGTCAATGATAGCCGGCAATGGTGGACGAAACATTTGATCCTTCATGTACCCCATAGAAAAAAATTGCACGGGGTAAGATGCAGGCTTATTGGGGGCCAGTGATGAAGAGCCTGGTTACCAGCTGCTCCTCGACCAATCCAGCATTGCGGCAACGTCTTTTGAGGTATCCGCGAGCAGGAAGGTGCCAATGGGGTGGCGCATCATCCTGCTGGAAAATGAAGTCCCCCACCGCCTGTTCTAACCGAGGAAACAACCACTCTGTAAGCATGTCCAAATAAATAAGGGATTCCAGTAACAGTTGACTCATTAAAAAAAACACGTTCACTTTGGGAAAAGCGCACTCGTGTTCGGTGGTTTCATTTGGAGGCTCCTGACCCCATATCCGCACGTTGTGCCGGTTCACCTTACCATCTGTATGGAACATCGTTTTATCGCTAAAAACCAGCTTAGACATGAAGGCATCGTCTACCTCATTCTGGGCAAGAACGAACACGGAGAAATCACGTCTCAGTTCTTTATCCCTTTTGGTAAGAGCTTGTACAAGCTGTAACCTGTATGGTTTGTACAGCAATCACTTTCGCAACACTGTCCATACCGTCAATTGAGGAATTTGCATTTCCCGGCTACCTTGTCGAGTTGATTTTCTTGGACAGCGAATGAACGCTTGTTGAATCCGTTGCACATTCTCTTCGGACACGCACAGCCGCCCAGAACCTTTGCCTTGCAAAGGCACCCTGTGTCACGGAACTTACGAAACCAACGTACGATACTCCACCTATTGGGAGGATGACGTCCGTATTTGTGACTAAATTCATGTTGAACAGACGTAACCGATTCACATTTAGCAAAATGAAAAACACAGAACGCCTTCTGTTGTTCCGTCGCCATCGTGATGCTGACTAACACACAAAACATGCTCATAGTGCGACGACAGACGCTCTCAGTGTCATCTCTCGGCACATAAAGAAAACATCAGACCGTCCCCATCACATTGACGTGTCGAATGTGAGCTCGATTTTCCCTCACCACTTCAAACCGAGAGTTACGAACGTCATCCAAACCGTAACACCAGACATGCTGACAAGAGCGTGGAACGAGTTTGATTATCGCGTAGATGTCGTTCAGGCCACTCATGGTGGTCGCATTGAAAATTTATGAATGTATGGTAAACAAACTTCACGATTCCACGGTTCATTTGATTGGTCAATCAAGGTGTTAGGTTGTTTGGTTTTGATATTATAGACCTTCAAAGTTGGGTTATTATTTTACATTCATCCTGTATTACCGTGAAGTGGGGTGAAATAGATCAGCAGAGGTGAGATTAATGTCATGAAAATGTTCTATAAATATTAATGTCAGATATGGTATCTGACCTAAACATGTACAGAAAACTGTCATGTTATCAATATCACCCCTGCTGATCATTTTTACCCCACTTTATGGGACATCATTCTTGCAAAATCAAGTTTAATGTTAATTAAAAAAATTTATTTAATTTGCAGCTACCGCCTACTCTTGTGATCTTGATAACAGATGGGAAAAGGTTTAGCTTTCCATTGCAGTGTCCTCCTAATAAACTGCATTGTCATGTGATGCTCACCTCATCCTAAATGCATACCTAAAAACACGTTCTCTTCTGAAGTAGATGTAAAAATATGAACTGAATCTGACAGTTGTTTTAAGAGATGATATGAAAGTTACAGTGGGGATCCACAACCCCATGACCCTTAATGCTTCTACTCCCATGAATGTCATGAAATAACATCAGTTTATACAATACTACTGTATGTATCTATTAATAATAAAACTTGTCTTTTGTTTTATATTTGTAAAATATTAGATACACAGAAAATTTTATCACCAGTGTGGCTATGAAAACAATTCTTTTCTCCTTCATTCAATCTTCACATTCCAGTGATGCAATAATACTTTCAATATTTTAAAAAAGTCTAAAATTTGTAGCAGACACAATTTCTGTTGTTGTCATGACAAAAAAATTAATTAATTCGCAGTGCCAAAGATAAGAAATAATGAATTATTCTACATCTGACATCTGCAAAAAATTTGTCATTGATTGAAATAAATTAGCGTTTCAGTAAATAATCCACTGATTTTCCTGTAGACCACTAAAAATTGACGTTATACCTCAGCAAAACATAGTTGCCGCTCAAATTTTCAACATTTTTTTAGTGATGGGG